>JAVQJD010079210.1:0-41755 GCA_036023655.1 Nannoperca australis
CCCAGGTCTACCCTGTGTTGAACTGGAGGTGGTTCCTCTGGCACCATAGTGCAAAGTCCTGCATAAGTTCTCTGTACTCTCTGTCGTCCCCATCAGAGATAAGGCCGACAATGGCAGAGCCGTCAGAAAACTTCTGCAGGTGACAGGTAGGTGTGAAGTCTGCAATATAGAGTGTGAAGACAAACGCTGCCAAAACCGTTCCCTGGGGGCCCCCTTGCTGCAGACAATAGTGTCGGAATGACAGTACGTGACTCCCTGGTCCTCACGTACTGCGGATGGTTGGTGAGGTAGTCCAGAATCCAGGAGGTGATCCACCCTGAAGCTTACCAGCTTGTCCCCCAGAAGCATGGGCTGGATGGTGTTAAAAGCCCTGGAGAAATCAAAAAACATGATTCTCACAGTACCCCCAGCCTTCTCCAGGTGAGAGAGGGATCTCTGCACCAGGTAGATGACAGCGTCATCCACCCCAATACCAGGTTGATAGGCGAACTGCAGTGGATCCATTGATGGCCTCACAAGAGGCAGAAGATAGCCAAGGACAAGCCTCTCCAGGGTCTTCATCAGCTGCGATGTCAGCGCCACTAGCCTGTAGCTGTTGAAATCCTTGGGGTGGGGAGTCTTTGGCACAGGTACCACACATGATGTTTTCCACAGTTGTGGTACCCTCCCTTGCTTCAGGCTCAGGATCTCCACTATCCCACACAGTTGGTCTGCACAGGATCTGAGGAGCCTTGAGCTAATGTCATCAGGGCCCGCAGCTCTCCTTGCCTTACACCTTTTGAGTTTGCTCCTCACTTGGTTCGTTGTGAGGGACAAGGTGGGGGTAGCAGGTGGAGCAGAAGAGTGGGAGTGTAGAGTGGTTGTGAACTGGGGGTGGGAGCATGCTCTCTCTCCTGACTGCCCACAGTTGACTGCCCACCCGCAGATGACTGCCCACCTTAAGCCTGGTTCTGCTCGAGGTTTTTACCTGTTAAAAGCGAGTTTTTCCTTGCCATTGTTGCCTAGTGCTTGCTCATGGTGGGAACATTGGGTCTTTGTGTGTGTGTGGAAGTTGGTCTCGACCTGCTCCATGCGAAAGAGTGCCCTGAGATAACTTTGTTATTATATGGCGCTATATAAAAAAAAAAAAAAAGAATTGCATTCATAATCCAAAAAACGTGTGTATATAGATATAGATTATATTCCAAAAACAGGTCACGGTGCAAAAATGTACTATTAAGTCTTGTTCATTGTTCTAATCTTACAACGGTATTTTTATATATAATGAGAGAGATTTATTTAATGACACAAGAAAGCACATTTCTGAACAGGGTACAGACTGTACAGGGTTTTATAAAATGCCAGTTGTGTTCACAATGAAAATCAGGTTAAGTGTGGAATAACAAGATTTTTAAAGTTAAAACACCATGGTTATTTGAACTTGGATTGAATGTCTCTTTGGATAAAAGCATCTGCTAAATGCCTAAATGAAATGTAATGTAAATATTTACTAAAAGTAATGAAGATAATATTCTAATATCCACATTTTCCTTGTCCCTTTTTCAGCTTGAAAACTATTTTGCTAGTCTCAAAAATCCTAAACTCAGGGTAAGTGATGTTTTTCTTCCTCAGTGTATCGACAGTGTCACTGTACTCGCTGTATTTTCTGTATCAAACAATAAAACATTTGTTCATCTTGTATCAGGAGGAGCAAGAGGCAGCTAGACGGCGTCAGCAGAAGGATATAAAGGACAGTAAAAGCAATAGTACCACGCCCACAAAACCTAAAGAACAAAACAAGGTAGGATATTGATTTACAAGACTTTAAGTAAGAAACAATTACATGGACCAGTTAGCTGGGGACTGAATATGAATCTACTTTAAGTGAATTACCGTTTGCTGTATTGGGTGTCATAAACACTTGATCTTGACACAACAAGGCGTGCTCTTTGTGTGAATATGTAGGTGCGTGTTTGTCTATGCGTTTTACAGCAGGACTCCTGTGGTGAGGAGGAGCGTCCCAGCTTGGTGACCGTGGTCAAGCCCTCGGCCAAACCCAGAAGAACCCGACTCTTGTCCAAAGGTCGCAAGTTGAACAACAAGAAACGGGGACGACCCAAGAAAGCCGCCCCGGCTGCCGAGAAGAAAAACAAGAAGAATCAGAGCGCTTTGGATTTGCTGCACGCCAAGACCCTTTCTGCGGCCCCCCCTCAGGGTCAGAGGACACACATACATACACACGACATATGCTAGAAATTGCCTTCAGGCTTTATTTTATTATTATTTAACAGTATGCATTAGCTTTTTTCCTGAATGCAAACAAGCAACCAGTCATTGAATACCTTAAGCTGTCTCGTGGTAGAGAAATTATTTATGTCCTCTTTACAACTAAACTGAAAGGCTTAAAAAATCCCAGTTTAACGTAGATATCTTGTGTGTCCAGATGCGTACCGGCCACCTCCGAGTCCCTTCTACCAGCTACCTCCCAAGGTCCAGCACTATCCCTCTAGTCAACTGCTGCTGAGCCCGACTCCTCCTGGTCTGCAACAACTGCTTGGTGAGCCGATGAAGACTCTGATAATCTATTTTATCTGTCATGCTCAGAGTTGTTGTCAAGGCAACCTTGTACAAAATCTGTATACAAAATACAGTTGACTTTAATTTCATTGAAACTGGTGGTTTTAGTGTTAAGCTTCGATATGGCCAAATGGTCTGGGAAGTATGGTTTGAGTTGAAATAGTTAATTTAAAAATAAAGAATTTTCTTTAAGAGGCACATGTGGCTTAAGACTGAATGTCGGTCTGTTTGGTGTCTGAGCTCCATTTTCCCAACAACTTCACTTATAATATATCCTCCTCCCATCCTGTTTTTGTTCCCTCTGTGTCCCCAACTTGCATCTTTTTACAGATAACATCAAAGTTCAATACCTCCAGTTTATGGCCCACATGAAGACTCCTCAGTACCGCTCCAACCTACAGCAGCTTTTAGAGCAGGAGAAGGTAAATAGTAATATAATTACAGACATTACATATTTTTTATTGCTGCAATTTTCCTAAAACTACCATATCAAGTGTCATATATTCAAGCACATCTGATCTACCTATAATATATTTTAGTGATGTAACTGTCATATTTGTTTTGTTTCATTTTTGGTCCAACCTCATGCCTGTATTCTTGTTTGCTTTTCTTTCTCTAGCAAAAACACAGGGACCTGTCTGGGCAGGCAGAGCAGCTCCACTCTGTCTGTCAGTCTCACAAGGACATGATCAAAGGTCTCTTTCAGACAAAACTAGATGAGGTGGGAACTGCTGCTTTATTGCTCTCTCTATATATAACCGCTGTAAAGACACAGTCAACAATATTCCCACAAGCTTTTAAGTTTAATTTATTAGATTAAGGATAATGAAAAAAAAACTTGCTTCTTTGCATGTACATCATGTGTACTAATGATTAGAGCTATTTAATTGACATCCTGAATAGCCTATATCCCATTTGCAGATGAATGTGGTGTAAACAGATAGTGAAACACAACTTGAACGTAAAAGACGGAGACCATACTTTGGGTGTTTTCCTGCAGGATTGTGTTGTAGTTTGCATTAACGTAACACTAAGCTGCTGTGGTAGAAGCTGAGACAGATAGCATCCATGTTGGGTGTGGTCAGACGTGTTTAATAAAGCTGTAATTACATCCAACAGTGATGTCAAGTCACATTGAGTACACCATGTCTCCCCTGGAGTTGGGATTGTTACTCTTAAATTGCTTGTTAATTGCATCAAGTGCTTTTTGGCTGATGTATGACACTGTGTGTATGTGTGTGTGTGTGTGTGTATGTGTGTGTGTGTGTGTGGTGATCAGCTGGGAGTGAAAGCACTGACTGTGGAAGACCTGCTTCAGGCCCAGAAGGAGATATCAGCCCACAATCGTCAGCTGAAAGAGCAGACTAAGCAGCTTGAGAGAGACATGGCTTTGCTGAGAGACCACAGCCTGCTACTGGTGAGACCTCAGGGCTTGCCACAATGTTGTTGTTGTTGTTAGTTCAGCTCCAGTTTGTACTACACTACCTTGTACTTTAAGACAATTTTACATTATGTTTCACTTTGCTAGAGCATTCTCCAAGAAAATATAACAGCAAGTGTGTATGTTTGTTGTTTTTCCAGCTGAAGTCTCGATGTGAGGAGCTAAAGCTGGATTGGGGCTCACTGTGTCTGGAGAGTTTGTTGAAGGAGAAGCAAGCGCTACGCAGACAAATCTCTGAGAAACAGAGACACTGCTTGGAGCTGCAGGTACACAGTCCATGTTTGCTTCTCTCTCTTCCACCTCTTGTATACTCCTCCATACTTGCCGTGTTCTCTGGCCTCTTGTTCCGTCCTGCCTTCCTCCACTTGCTCTTTAAATATAGTCACCTAAACTATGAATAAAATGTAGCTTTCAGAAAGAGTTGATGAATTGCTGCCACTGACATTTTCCTAGACATTTCAGCCTTGTTGCAGGCCTGTTTTTTAGTTTAATTGCTCCCCCTGGTGTCTGTTTGTAGATCAGTATTGTGGAGCTGGAGAAAAGTCAAAGGCAGCAGGAGCTGCTTCAGCTCAAATCCTACAGCCCCTGTGGGGGCTCACCATACAGAAAGAGCCTGGAATCGCGCTCTTCCACAGACATGGACCCCGCTAAGCTTGGCCTGTCCTCTGCCCCGGTCCTCAATGGTGTCAGCCCAGAGCTGTCCGTCAATGGCACCAACTCACCCTGTTTTGACCGGGCCAACACCAAAGGGGAGCTTCTGTCTCGCTACCTGCCCATCTCTCCAGATCATGAGATTGTACCTGCCATCCCTGATTCTAGGCAGAGGCAGCAAAGTTCCTCCTACGCTCTTCCTGATTACACACGCTTCTCCCCTGCCAAGATTGCCTTGCGGAGGCATCTTAACCAAGACCCCTCTGCTCACTTGAGAGGTCCAGGACTGATCACACACAGGTTGGATGACATTAAAAGCTCCCAGTTGTCAATAATGAACCTCTTTATTTTCAAGGTCTCCAAGCTGGCTCCCTAAGGCAACAGACAGCTAACTATTGGCACTATTTTTGCCTGTTTTTGGTTTTCAGGGAATTAGGTGGCGTTAATTCTCCGCTTGGAGCCAAACAGAACTGCCCCTCTCCCAATGCATCTGATGCCCTGAATACTCTTAAAAGTTCTGAGAGGGTAAATGTTTCTCTTTCTCTTGCTATCTGTGCACTTGCACTGCTGATCTGACCGTAAGAATACAGTTTTCTACCTTCTTTGCACTATATTAGTACACATTAATTTCCCCTTTGCTCTCTCATATAGGGTGGTAAGGAGAGGAGCCCGTCTGTTCAGGGTGACAACAGCATTACAAGCCTTCCAATAAGTATCCCTCTCAGCACTGTGCACCCAAGTAAACTGCCAGTCAGCATCCCTCTGGCCAGTGTGGTGTTGCCAAGTCGTGCTGAGAGACTGGTGAGCGCTTTCATGACAGTACCTACATTACAGGACTACTTTAAAGTACCTCTACATTAGCGATCTTCTCCAGATGTAATAAATGAAATGTTCCCTTGTGAAGAATTACATTGCTGTGTATACAGTAAGATGCACACTTAAGATTTATGTTGGATCAGACTCTAGTGGTTTACCCTGGATAATTATAGATTTACATTTAACATGTTGTGATTTTTGATTATGTTTCTTTGGACTTTTAATAGTGACATTTTCTCTGTGTTCATAATTTCAGAGAAGTACCCCGAGTCCTGTGTCTCAGGCAGGTCAGACCAATGGTAAGGATTGCCCATCAACTACTTAAAGTATCACACATTCTTTTCACTGTTACCATAGAATGATATATAGTTTATTTATGACATTCATTATGTTGTGTTTTATATTTGAGTCTGTTCTTTCTTAACTGTTTGGTTTCTGTTTAGGATATTCATCCAGCTCAGGGCTGATGAATGGAGGTCCTCATCCTGAGGACCATAATGGTGCTTCTTCTTCACCTCCTCCACACACCAACACACCTTTGACAGGACCAACAGGCCGAGGAGGTCCCACCCAGAGCCCCCCACTCAATACTGGAGGGGTGCTCCAGTATGCAGATGGACCCCCCCGGATTCTTCCAGAAGATGCACAGGATCACCAGGGAGGTGAATCCGACGCGGAGCCCCAGGACACTGAACTGCGGAGGAGAATGTTCTTCTCATCTTCCTCATCTTCATCCTCGTCTTCCTCTTCGTCAGGGAGTGCAGGCAGCGTGGCCGGAGGATCACGCCTCCACCATCACACTGGCAACTCGGCGAAGCAGGGATACCACAGTAACCAAGGAAACCACCACCACCAGTCCCCTGGCACACAGCACACTCACATGCCCACTCACATGTCGTCATCGCACTCCTCTCACAGCCTCGGCTCCCAAGAGGGACGTAAGCGAGGGAGAAGGAAACGCAGCTCTACGGTGGCTGTCACGGCCAGCGGATCCCCAAAGAGGAGGTCATTCCCCGGGCTCAGCTCCAACAACCACTCCTCAGGATCGCCACTCAACATTAACTCCATGGTGAGTCACCAAAAGCATGAAGAGAGAAAATATGTTGATATTTGATTTTATGAAGTCATGCACTTTGTTGTATATAATTACTGGAGTGTGTAGAACAGTAGATTTGACACTATCAGTGATGCTAAACATAAGAAAAATGAGTGTTCGGCCATATAGAGCATTTGAATAATCAGACAAATTTCTAGTGTCTGTCAACAATGCATCTTTGGTGCATTTATGTTTTTCTCTGTGGATGAATGCAATGAGATCACATTACTCAAGACCTGTTTTTATTGCCCGGTGTCATCTGGCTGTAATCTGCATGTCCTTTTGTCCCAACAGGTGAACAACATCAACCAGCCTCTGGAGATCTCTGCCATCTCCTCCCCAGAACAATCCAGCTGCAGCCCCACCGGGCCCGACTTGGACCAGCCTCCCATCTTGAAGAGAGAGCGCCCACTGGAGCTCAACGGCACGGGTTGTTACTCCTCAGCCCCCAGCTCTGATGACGATGACTCAGGATACCCTGCCGACAGCTCCAGTTCACGGTAATGTAGTCATTATAACGGGAAGATAAGAGTAACAACAATGAACCTGCCGAGCTGACTTTTCTGCAAGATAACTTTGCTGGTCTCCACTACATCTGCAGGCTATTTTCTCTTTTAGGTCTCTTATAGGTTGTTGCTTAGAAACCAGGTGACAAATTACAACATTTCACTTGCTTTCGACTCTATTTAAAAAATGTTGTGATAAAAATATAACATCTTACCTTTTGATTGCCTCAGCTCTGTTGCAGATTTTATAGGGTAGCTGTGTTTCTTTTCATTGTTTATTGTTCTTTTTCTCTAGAATTGAAAGGAAAATTGCCACTATATCATTGGAGAGCAGAGATGGACCTGGTAGACTTGGGGATGGTGAAAGAGGTAAGAAAAGAAAATGCAATTTGTTAAATTAAAAACTGAATTTTGCTCTTCTGCTACTTAATTTACAGATTTCATTTTTGCCTTCACTAGGCAGGAAATCTGGTAGCAGCAGTGGTAACAGCACAGGCAGCGAGGCCTCCTCTTCGTCCTCCCTGTCCTCTACCAGCAAGTGGAAATCCACCTTTTCACCAATTTCGGACCCAAAGCAACCCAACTCTGACATGAGGCAGGGGGGCTCTCCATTCGGCATGGGGGGGTCGAGCCGGGGTACCGACTCAGATTCTGACCACAAACAGCAGCATCAGCAGGCGAGGAAAGGGAGTGATGGGGAGTCGTCCAGCTACATGACCCCCAACCCCTTCCTCAGTCAGGAAGCAGGGCCCCGGGGTGGAGGCAGCGGTGGTGGTGGAGGTGCCCAGGGAGGCAGTGGTTCAGACCAACGCCAGGCCCTCCAAAAGCAGAAGGCACCTCGCGACTGGGAGCTGAAGACCAGCAGCAGCCTGGCCAGTCAGAACCTCTTCATATCTGCTGCCGCCAGCAGTGGAGGGGGCATTCTGAGCGGGAAGGTGGGAGGCAGTCCTGTAGCAGTTTCCTCCACCACGGGATCATCTGTGGGGCAGTACCTGGGGTCTCAGTTCCCACTCGGAGGGGCCTCAGTCTTACAGTCCCTGTTTGGGGCCCAAACAGGCGGATCCACGGTGAGTGGGACCCCGCGGCTCGTCAACGGACACTCTGCCCTGGGAAGCTTTTCCAGTGCAGGGCTGGCAGGGGGAGCGGCTGGAGGTGAGAATCAATCAATCTAATGACGAACTGATCATGTAGCTTCAGGGTTGTTGAACAGTCGAGAGTGAGGTCATAGTCTTATCTTGGGGTCATCTTGATGGAGAATAGTTTGAGGTCGAGGGAACTTGCTTGTAGAGCCAGGTAAGTGGAGGTGCAGTGCTGCGGCCCTTCTGTCGGCCTCGCTGACAGCTGGACTGACAGACTCTCTGTGCTGCCTCGCTTCGCCACGGACTGGCTGCTTAAGTGCTGCAGTTGGAAACACCCTTGGAAAATGTTTAATTTTAGCAGAATGAACGCTAAACAAAAACGAGGATAAATCGGAAACCAATGATTTGTCCTGAAATCTGTGATTGACCCTGAATTAATAACCTGTTTTACGTAAATATCACATCACTACGTTGTCATTTTCTGTGGGTGTACCTGTCGGAGTTGTATGTCAGAGTCATTTCACTTGTAAGCAAAAATCAACCCAGAAATCAATATAGCTATAATCAGAATGTTGTATATTTTTCTGCTATCCCAATTGGCCAAACTGATTTGCTTTAGTTCCGGTCACAGTGGACTGACTCTGTTTGCTTTCTGTGTGCTTGTCGAAGACTTGCTTGGCGCTATGCACAACCTAGCTCAGTCCTCGCTTCTCTCTTTGTCCCCCTCCTCCTCGCTCTCTTTGCCACTTTTGTCTTCTCTCTCTCCCCTGTCTTCACTCTCTCGCCCTCCCCCCTCCCTCCATTTCTGCTGTATGATTTGCAGGTATATTTCACCACGTGGTTCCCACAGTGTCCTCCCATCAGTTTGGGGCGACGCTGCCCACATCCGGAGGCCTCAGCTCTCTGCTCAGTCTCTCCTCCGCTTCCTCTACCTCCTCCCAAACCCAGCAGCACACCACTCCCCAACCAGCCTCCACGCGCCTGTCCTCCGTGTCCTCACCTCTCCCCCTCTCCCTGTCCCAGGCCCAGCACAGCCGCATCCAGTCGGTGCTGCATAGCCCCTCTCCACCCACGCTCTCCCTGCCCCCTCCTCCGCCCCTGCACAGCGTCCCCTCGTCCTCCACGCACTCTGAGGCCCCACCATCCTCTCGACCGGACTCCCTCCACGCTTCCCGTCTCTCCCACTCCTCTCTCCACCACCAGAGAGCACAGTCATCCATCTCTCTCTCCATCTCCTCCTCCACCCCTGCTTCTGTCTCTGCCGCCGCTACTGCTTCCCTCTCCTCTCCCTCTCTGTCAACCTCCTCCTCGTCTCGTCCATTTGCAGTGCACTACTCCCCTCGGCTGCCCCCACCACCACCGGCCGGCGGCTCAGGTGGTGGTGGGAGCATGTGGAGGACACAAGGCATGCATGGTACCTACACCAGCTCCCAGTTCCCTGGCTCCCGACCTAGATAGGGTTTGGGGGTGAAGGGAAAGGGGGGGAAATGGAGAGGGGAAGGGCAAAGGGCAATCAGAGGGTGGAAAGAGAGAGAGAGAGAGAGAGAGAGAGGCTGGTAGGGAGTGAGAAACAGGATACATGTTTTCCCTGTGCTCCCATAAGCTGTTCTTATTAACTAAGGTAAGTCGATTCTTGGGTGTTACGCTGCGTTCACATAGGAGGTGGACGCGCCGCAAATTGCTGCCCGCTTCCATTCGGCGCCGATGTTAATTTAATGGGCTGTTCACACAGGAGAGCAGCAGAGCTCCGCAGTTTCCTTCGCTTGCTGCGAGTGAATCTGCCACAAGACGCACTGTAAAGGATATAAATGATGTATTATACATGAGATAAATGATCTGATACTGATAAGTGATAGAAAATACATCCTGCTTGCCAACACTTTTGATTTTCCTGCCCCTCTGTGTTTTTTTTAAATTAGTACTTATAATTATTTCACATATTTATGCATAAACAAAGAGCGAGAGACACTAGCAGACACACACACACAAGCAGACAGAGCGAGAGAGGGAAATAAAAGTTGATCTTACAAGTGGAGAACCACTGGCAGGTGAATGATCGCAGCACATAACAGAAAAAAAGATCAGCCCTAGAAAAGAGCAGAGGAGCAGGATCGCTTGTTGACCGACGCAGAGAAATGCTCTTCTGGCGTGAACAGCCAGGCTTCTCCTCGCGCTAGAACTGACATCACGGCGCCTCCTGTGTGAACCCAGCGTTCAATTCAAAAAGATTAATAACCGTGCTGGATAATGAGTTTGGATTGTAAAAGTGACAGGATTTTATACTGTTTTATTGCCGTGTCAAAGAATCACTCATGGTGTCTTTTTCTTTGGCGTTTCAGGTAATTGATTAAAACTACCTCAACATTAAATAAACTATGCAAATGTCCGGGTGTGGACTAAGGCACTCTCCTCACTCACTGGTGCTTCAAAATGTCTGCACTACCCAACTGCCTCCAAGACCGGCTTCTGTACTGGGATCTCTGACTGACACACACTCACACACTCACACACTCACACACACACACACACACACTCACACTCACACTCACACTCACACACATTAACCACCACTATGGTCACCTTGAGCAGAATTCATAGGTGCTGGTCATGTTTATGTGTTTAAAATGTAAGTTTGAAGATTTTATTTAATGGAAAGCAGTAGTGGCTGCTGCCCAGCCCTGAATGAATGGAATTATCAAGATGTCTGGTTTAACATTAAGGTGCTCAATATTATGATAGTGTCATTATTTGTGTCTTAGTCACTATTATAGCAACTAATGTTTAGCAGAAGAATAAGTTTTTAATGGTTTAATGTAATATTAAACAACAAGATGGAAGCACAGTCCACATGTGTCACGTCCCCTCCAAAGTTTCACTTCATGAGTCCATGTGTTTGCACACACACACACACACACACACTCACACATACACTCACACACACACTCACACTCACACACAGACTCACTCACAGAGAGACAGACAAGTTCACCGAACTCTGCTCAGATGTCAAGCAGTTTCGCCTCTGCATGCGCTCCTTTATCTCTGTTTTCTTCTTCATTGAAATTCAGTATTTGTTCCAAGATGGAGGAACTTTTGGTCTAACTGCACACTGGACAGTAAGATATACAGTTACTCATGTAGCAGAAGATGTACAAGTCCTGGCTAGTTTATTGAAACCCCTCAAACTCGGGTTATGTTGATGATTAACAATATTTCCATATTTAAGAAGATGAAAATGTGGGTTTCTTAGTCCCTTTACTCAAAAGCAAAGTGGTACATGAATTGTATAATTCTGTTCTGGGTGCACAAAACTAATATTTCCCTTTTTGCTACTAACTGGAGGACAACCAATGAAGTTCACATTCTGAGTGATTAAAATAATTTGCTGGTGTGGTTCATTGTTTCTCTTCTAATATCAGATATTTAACATATCAGTGACATTTTCTTTGTTTACTACAAAAAGGAACTTTTTGGTATTTTGTCACGGTAATCAGGAATATTTAACATTCTCAAACCGAATGACCTGAAGAATATGAAAGAACATCAGTGTGTGTCTTGAAGTCTGAACACAGCAGTGCTCTGATTTCAGCCTGTTATTGACAATATGTTGATTTAGCAACATTTCAAACGGTGCAAATAATGCTGAGCAGAGCACACTTCATTTTTTGAATAAAACCCCATGAAATGAATTTAACGAGATGGTGCTCTGTGTAGACATAGTCAGAGACCCAGTGTTGTCAAAGAGTTGTGGCTGTTAACAAATGATTAGTGAAGCTGAATCCAGGTATAAAATAATTCCAGTAAATCAGCAGAAAAGATCTAATTTCTGTATTTATTAACATTTTCTTCTTCAGTCAGTTTGGTAAATCACACTACTATGTGGGACTGCAGCAGAAATATTCTTACAGCAGGAATTTTTAACTCTTCTTAAGCTAAGTGTATTCATATTTATCTCTGCTGTTGGGAAATGCAGGTTTAAGCAAATATTTAGGACTTGTGGAAACATGTATGTGGATTTCACACAAACGCACACACTCATGCATGCAAATCCTCAAACACTGAGAAAAAGACCATAACCACAAACTACTGGACTCTTCACACCTTGTTTGCTTTATTGATTGTGTATTTTGTTTTTTTTGGTAAACAATGTCTGTACTGTGAATGTGATTCATTCTCCGACTGTATAGTTGTGTATAATTTAGATTATTATATTTATGCTGTCAGTCTCCATTTGCCTTGGTATTTGTTTTTCTCTTCTTTTTTGTTTTTACCCTGAAATGTGTTGACTTTGTAGAATGCAATAGTGTGTGTACTTGACTCACAGTCTGAAAACAATGGTGCTACGTTTGGACTGTACCTGATCTTATTTATTCTGTAGTGAAAACATCAAAAACAAATTGAATACTTGGTGCTGTACACAGGGACATTTGTAAAGTTGTTGTTTTTTGGCATATTTAATAATCTATCGCCTGGTCCTTTGAATGCCTAGTGTGCAACTGTAGACGCCACCTGTAGATAAAACTACTCTGCAACAGCTGGCTCAGAGTAAACAGGTATGAGGACCTCTGTTCATATTTCTCACGCCGCAGTTTTAAACATAAGTCAGCCCGCTTTGCTCTGAAAAACCAGCGGCTTATCTGTTAGTGAACAAGACACACTGTTTTTGTACATAATGTTTAGTTTTTCCTTGTATGTCTCTTCATAAACAGAAAGGTATATAAAAAGTATCTATATACAGTCTAGATATATAAGTATATATATAAATATATATATATATATAAGTGAAAAGGGTGTTTGGTGCTGACATTGTGAACTCACAATGAAAACTCAGCCTGTTAAACAGGAGGCTTGAAGCCAAGGAGAGTGAAGCATCACCGCCACAGAACCTTAACAGATGGTGCCTAACAACATGGCAGCACAAAGCACCTGAATCCTCCTGACATACACACCACAGAACTAGAAACTCAAAAGCTGTGCGTGTATTTACACAGACAGACAAAGGTGCTGTGGCTTGAACACATTTAGATTCCAGCACTAGAACTTTTATCAGATGTTTTCACCTCTGTTTTTGTTGTGTGTTGTTTTTTTTTTGTTTTTTTACCAACCCAGATTCTGCAGGAAAAAAATGGTGCTTCTGTTTCTAAACAACGGCAATTCAGATTTTACAAACATCGTCTTTACTGGTGCATAGAAAAACTACGTGTCAACCTCTTTCACACACTGTCTGTCTTTAGATGTCTTACCGGCAAGACCCTACCTTGTGATGTGAGCATACTGTGTAAATGCAAATGACATGCTCATGTAAAACACTTGTTAGGATCTATGTGTGCATCACTTGGTTGGGAGTGAGAGCAGCCAATCTTTCTTCTTCTCTGGTAGTGGTAATACACGTAAGCTCAGTTTGTGTGTGTGCTTTTTTTGCCAGTGCATATCTAAGGGAAGAGTAGAGTAATAATCAAAGCTTTATTGTAAACTCCTGTCCTGTACACTCACTCTGTAAACACAAATGTGTTTTTCACCCGCGAGTGTTCAAGTGAAAAGACGAAAGTCATTTTAGAACGTAATTAGGGACAATAGTACATTTGTTACCAGCACTGAGAAGTCTTTTGTAATTATTGTTGATGCTGTTTTGATTTTCTTATTCTTGGTGTTTGGTACAACGCAGTTACACGTTATACTTTTAATTGTGTCTTCAGATTCCTGTCCGTTTTTAGTACTACTAGTCAGACAGACAGCACGGTGCTCTCCTTCACTTAAAACTAGGAAATTGCAGCTATTGATAAATACTACTCTTCTCCTGTTGTGCTGCAGGGTTTTATGGTTTAGTAATCTTCAACACGAGCTTGCCTGGCGGCTTTCTTACGGTCCAGTCCAACCTATGGAAGTTTCTCTAACCTGGAGAGGGCAGTGTGGTGTATGTGCAAGTGAGAATAGTTTGTGGGAATGGCAAAAAAAACAAAAAAAAACCTTCCATTCATTACAGATTTCAAACAGTTTTGTAGCTACTTGTACAATCAGTCAAAGGGGTGAGGTGCTGTTATTCAAGTCCTTTGGTGCACGCGCATGATTTGAAGCTTTTATGCAGTTCTCCAGCAGGCTCCATCCTGGTGCATTATTGGTAATCTGTGTGAGCTTTGCAGTCGAGGCTGTTTACTCAAAATCCTGCCAAAGGTCTTAACTCAGGAACTTCCCAGGTTGCTTGAAATTTTGTAACGACGTGAACAATTCTCTTTAAACCTCTTCATATCACAATCTTATTCGCCATCTTGTGGCATGATGAAGTCCATAACTCTAACCCCAACTCAGGACCAGGGCATCTTCTCAGTAAGCTTATTTCAAGGTAACATTAGCCAGCTGTTTTGTCAGATCTCTTCAGATTCATTCCCACTGTCGCATACATCCAGCCTCTCCAGTGAAATCCAGCTTTATAAACCTTTTATGAGTCGGTCTGATATCGAAAAGCTGTGAACGGCTATCTTCCTCATCTCACAAATGCCTCTGTCTAGATTTGAGTCTAAGAAGGAGGTTCACTGTCCTTTGTTGGGATTCTTCCCATTATTTGGGGGGTAAACTCGCACTGGACAAGTGACCTACAGAAAGTGTATAGTGATATCTGATCGGTGAAGCCAGGGCAGGTTTGAGGTGCAATAACGGCAAACCTACTTTTCAGAAGGCCCTGGGTTTTCATGATGAAATTGTTACTGTTCGGTGTTGGTGCTTTTATCCTAAGATGTTATAATGAAACAAATGGAATTAATGTTTTTTTTTTTCTGTGTTTTATGATTATTAATAAAAATGTTTCATATAACATTTGAATTTTGTTGTTGTGTGTAGTGGCATTTATGTCTGATTCTATTCTGTTTCCCCTCATGGAAGACTTGTAGATCATGCTGAGCTTTACACAGAATAACGTTTTATTTTGAAATAAACTAGTGAAGAATACCTGTGATGCAGAGGAAGCAAAAACACAGTTACACGGCCATCATAATGAGCTAACAATATCAAACTCAAATGTAATGAACGTTATTAATGGAATGCTGCTGCATTTTTGTCTTTTCACAAATAGCCAGAGTCCCTTCCAGTGCCTTCCTTCAGACGTAGAAGTGTACTTGTTTTTGTTCCAAAATGCCTGTAACATCTCAGCAACAAGCCTGTGTAGTGAAGCTACAGAAAAATTGTTTTATCAACATTCAAAAGACATTGTGGCCCATAGTATGTAGATGCCACTATTAAGATAGTGATCGACACTTTGAAAGTGTTTTCCTAAATTCTCAGAGTATAAATATGTAGTTACTCCACATTATAGATGTGTTTTCGGTTGAATACAGGCTCTGATTCCCACAGGGTGGGTATACAGAAATAGCCTCATGTTGCTGTCTGCAAGAAATGGGATGATGTGGTACCTGCCAAGAAATGTTCTGATGCTGATAACATAGCAGCCATTAGAGAATGATGAACAGTTCTTGTCATTCCTCACCGAAGATTTGTGCTGTACAAGAATGAGCCTTGGCTTTATCTCTTGGGATACACCGCTACTAAACAGCTCCGAGACCTTGACTGTCTGCACAACAAGACTGCAGCTGTGAGAGTAGTGATGGGAGTAACGTCTCTTTAAAAGGAATCAGATCTCGTGTTTCTGAGAGCAGGATGTTGTTCACTGTTTCTCCTCTCCCAGCATGAATGAGAGCAGATACATTGTACACATTCATTAGCATAACCTGCTCTTAACGGTACTGTTTCATTCTGGCTAGTAACAAGTCAACAATCAACTGGCACAAATGAACAAGAATGCTTCACTTGCCATGAACTATAAATGTGTTCTCTTAATTCACAACAAGGAGCTATTCATAGGAATCATATCATTCAAGCTTTTTGTTAAAGAAATAGTTCAACATTTTGGGAAATGTCCACTTTCTTCCCAACAGTAAGATGAGAAGATTGATACCACTCATAGATGAGTAGTTGAATAAGCAGCCTGTTAGCTTGGCTTAGCACAAAGCTAAGCTAACAAGTTTGAATGGTAACAAAATCCATTCACCAGCACCTCTAATACAACCAATAAACATAATATTTCTTGTTTGTTTAAAGGTAGAAAATACTGAAGTGTTGTGGTTTTACTTGGGGTTATGAGCAGCACTATTTCTGTTCCAACTTTTCCTGCGTCCGACCAAATGATAATCTGGTTTATGACTCCACGAAAACCCACAATTTATTGTTGCAGTTGAAGTTGTCACTACATATTTTGTACGGATTATAAACAAGATATAACATAAAACATATAAAATGTTAATTAGTAATGTTAAGAGGTGCTGGTAGACTAATTCTTTTACCTTTGAACAGATCCATGCTAGCTGTTTCCCCCTGCTTCCAGTCTTTATGCTAAGCTAAACTAACATCTAATGGCTTCAGCTTTTTATACATAATGCGCAGACATGAGAGTGGTATCCATCTTCTCATCTAACTCTCAGAAAGGAAGCAAATTAGTGTGTTTCCCGAAATGTCAGACTATTGCTTAAAATCATCTTGAAGAGGGAGCTTCAGCACTGAAACCATCTTTCTTCTTATATTTAACTTATCTAGATCTAGATCTTTGCTATACAACCACGAGAGATAAAAAAAAAAACACATCTCTAACCTTCCAGTCTGGGGTTTGTTTTAGACAGTGAGAGGTTCATGAGAAAGTTTACAAGATAAGTTCACTCTACAATCTGGAAACCTCCCTTAATGTGTGTCCTCACCTCCATTATTCGGAGTCGACAGACAGGGATGTTCAGTGTGTGTCATAATCAACAAAACCGCATTCTGGACGTAAAGAAAGCACTATTGTGTGCCGCAAACATCTCAAATAATGTCTAAAAGATCAAGGACACATGATATTTCTGTTTTGGCAGTGTGTTCCCTAGTTAGTGAGAAGGAAAGGTGGGAGGATGTAACTCCCATCCTCAGGAGCTCGCTTGACCCATACATAACAAGCGATTGTGAAAGGTCCGACCACATAGACACACAAACACCCAGTGCAGGATGTTGGTTGTGGATGTCTTCTACTGTGGAGCGTTGATGCTCTGCTGGACCAGGCTCTGTACGGCCCTGCAGGTCTCACATGGCCAGCAACTGATTCCGGCCCACAGCCCCACAATGACAGGTCAGATTCTGTACAATTTAAACCAAGAGTATTTGTGCAGTAATTCTCGTGTGATGTGCAATGCCTTTACATTTTCTGCTGTTGGCTGTTGGCGTTCCTGCTTCTAGCTTGAATCTGTGTTTCACTGTGTCATTTGTTCTTTTTCCAAACCTATCAAAGGAGACCACCAAACAAGCTCCGCGGAGACCGGAGATGGTTTGGAAATTAAAAATGCTGAGAAAACAGAGCCCCCGCCCGCCTCCACGGTTTCTCATCACGCCCCTCACCATGCACCGTGCTTTGTGGATGACATCTTGGCAGTACTGCGTGAAGCTGTGGGGAACGATGGTGAACTCACAAACACCAGTTTGACTCTGTTTGGAATCTGCCCACTATCTGATAATTCATCAGGCTCAGTCTTATTAGAGCTTGCTAAGGAAACAAGGAAAAACCAGAGAAATGGACTGGAGGTTTTGCAACCAGCTGGAGGTAACGGTGCTCTCTGATTGTAGTCATTTGTGTTTGAATGTCTTTTTTTAATGTTACGGCCTGTCTTGTTTTCTCCGCCAGTGCTCTTGACAGAGGAAGATGAGAGAGGAACGCTCAGGTTGACTTTTGACCTCCCACAGTCCCCTTTGCTCAAGCTGAACCCTGTGCTGCTCTTTGCGTTTGAAAGTCCCCTCACAGGTGGAAACCTGGACATTACTTTCACGAGCCAGTCTCTGCATCCTAACACACAGGTAAAGAAAGACCTGGTGTGAGCAATGCAAAATGTGAATAATGAAAAACTGTTCTGAAGCTCCTAAATCTATTGTATGTGATTTTGTCACAGGTATTTCTGTTGTTATCCTGTTGTTGTGTTTTCTAGTTTGCTTGCATTTCAGGAGAAACACAGTACGTTGTGCTGACAGGAAAGACATCAGAGGGCGACTTTCACCAGAAATGGAGGATTTCTGTGAAGACAACATCCCCTGATATGAGTAAGATACAATATGAGTAAGACATTTTTTCGATTTCATGTGCACCCTCCTCATGTGCACATTTCCTCTTTTTGCAGACCAAAGCCTAAAAGACATCCTTATTGGTGGAAAATCAGGAAGTAACATCAACATGACTCCACTTCTGCTTTTCTCTGGGGAAAGAGAAACCGATACAAGGTTGTGTTCGCTTTCATGTTCCCTGTTTATTTTGCCAGCCTATTGTCCGAGTAATGCTCTAACATGTGTTACTCTCTTTCTCAGACATACACACACATCAGGTTCCTCCCAGGCCTCTTCGCAGACCTCCTCCTTCCTCTGTGAGCTGAAGCGGTTCCTGGGTGATGTCCTACCGCAGCCCCAGCCTAAGTCCCCCCCGCTCCAGCTGGACTCCTTACAGTCCCTGCCTCCCCTGACTCTAGGCTTATCCTCCAGCGAGACCCTGCTGGCAGGACTGATGAACTCCTCTGCCCCCACTATCTTCTCCTTCAGTAGCTGTGGCTCCGTGTTTCAGGTGCATCATGGAGAGCTGGCATTGTCTCCCGCACTGTTGGAGGAGCTCAGGCACAGGTTGGAGCAGACTGTGATGCAGATAATGGAGGTAATAAGGGAGGAGAAGATGGGTCACAGAGCCACAGAGAGGTTGGAGAGGCTCAAAGAACTCAGTGCGTTTCAGACGAAGGAACCGACAGCAGGTGATGTGTACGAGACCACCGTCTCCTGAAGCTGTTGTTCATAACCTTTCCTGTCAGAAACCGCCCTCTCGTATGAACTCAAGTACCCCCTGAATCGACACTCCCACTCAAAAGTGGATATAATAGTTACAATATTGTTTTCCTAAAATTGCTCTGTCAATGTTTAGGTCGGTTTAAGTTTGCATTCAGACTTCTACCAGAGTGAATAGATAACCATACATTACTAACTAATTCAATCATTTGTCCATCACTTTTAACGTTAGCAATTTCAATTGTTTACCCATCAGCTACCTTTAACTCATTCCATTGTTTGTCTACTGCTTTCAGTAATTCTAACTCAGCTAGTTTTCATGCACTAACTTAAATCCTAAAGCACTGTAGACCGGTGTTAGCATTATTCTTTAGCCCACCTGACATACATTTAGATTTCTTTGATATCAAGTAGCCTGTATCAGCACTGTTTAACTGATGATTCCATTTCCATTTCCTCTGCATACAACAGGGGAGAGCCAGTATCATGCATTTCTGCTACTGAAGGCCCTGCAGACAGTGGGCCGAGCGTATGAGGTGCAGAGAGGACTGCGGGCTACCAGAGCTGGCCCCAACAACTCAGCGAGGGGCTACGTATGTGGGCTGAGTAGCCTCACCGTGTCCCTCGAAAAGCATGTTGTGAGTCCAAACACTGCCAACATCAATAACTGCCATGGCTTTTGTGCTTCCCCCCTCGCCAAAGCCAACAACCATGCCGTCCTGCTCAATTCCCACATCGAGAGTGGGAACGGTGACGAGAGGGCGCCGTGCTGCGTGCCTGTGGCCTACGACGCCCTGGAGGTGGTGGACTTTAATGAGCACGGGACTTATCTCGCCTTTAAACCAGATGTGGTGGCGAAGGAGTGTGGATGCCGGTAAAGCTGTTCTCGTCTTGGGGTGTACTTGGGTGACACAAAACATATTTAACATGTTTGCTTTAACAGTCACTGACAAGTGTCAGTTGATCATTACTTAGCTGTCATTTATTTGTTCACACAGTAGTAATACACTGGGAGTAAATACACATGTTAATTCACAGAAGTATAAATACTCACATATATAGACACTTTATTATTATTTGCAGTGTTTCTCACACTTAGAAATGATTACATTTATTGAAACCAAATATAGCTGTGTTCCAAAATAGGTCTAGACAAATATGATTATTTTCATCTTTCTCTGTCTGTTAATATTTTATTTTTTATTATTAAGGTGTCATTTGAATGACAACCATTATTAAATCAGGGCAAACCTCTTACCATCCATACAAGCCCACCACTTTTTGTGTTTTCATTTTATATTCAGACTACTTTTCAGTCGTAAAACTTTCAAATTGCTGATGACTTGATGACAATGTTACAATGTGGTGGAGAGTGACATTTCTAAATGAGTGATACTAAAAGGAAGATTTGATTGAGTTACCAAAAATATGTATTAAATATGATAAAGATTTCTGAATAAGGCATGTGCTACCAGACAAATGGTGTTATCTACATACGATAAAAACAAATATACATATAAAAATGCAAACAAAAATGGATTCATGTAACGTTCTTAATCTTTATTAAATGCAAACTATATTAAAGACTGTTTGTATTCTTTATTCAAAAACCTGTTGTTGTGACAGGTGTGGCATCCATTTGATGCCCCTTACTAACAGCTGTACACAAATCATTATTTAGTTTTGGGTTTCAGGATTGCTTTGCCAATCGGCTTTTTTCTTCTTCTTATCGCTCCAACTTCTTCAGATCCCCACCAACACATGAAATTGTCCCACAGGGAAATCTGGAGGCAGACAGCAGGAAACAAACTCACAGTCTGGTTCAACAATTGACAACACACATTATACAACCACATAAATATACAGGAGAGGCACAAAGCCTTGAAAGTTTTGAAAATGCTTCATTTTAACCGTTACGTTTTCATGGTTAGGAATATCCTTGAATTTGAATATAGTCCTTGAAAAGTTTTAGATATTTTACATAATCTGGTGTTTCATGTAAACCAAAAATCTTTAAATATTTGAAATGAAAATCATCATCATCATCATTGTTTGTTGTCTCCCGGCATTTATAGTAACAATTAAAGGCTTCGAGAGACTGGAACGTTTTGGTTTAGGTACCTTGAAAGTGCTTCAAAAAGCACAGTGCTTGAATTTTACTCTCAAAAAGCTGCACATTCCCTGAATATAGAAAAGATTTAAATATTTGTATACTTTCCCTTCCTTATTATACAGTCACTTCAAGGGAAATCCTCCCTTAAATAGAGTGATAATTCTGTGAATTTGTTCATGTCCAACATTTAAATGAGATGCAGAGAGGCAGAAAGCACCTTGATGGCTTTAAGACTTTATAAACGTACAACTTAAAATGTAGTATGATGCAATGAAGTTTAGTCGTGCTCGCAATGCATTATGACTGTTCTTGTAACACGTTACAGAGCATTTAGGAGGCTTTAATCTGCAGGCCCCCTGAAAACAGCTCAACAACAGCTCTGGCTGAGACAGTAAATATCTGTAACACCATGCATCTTTCTGCGCCCTTGTTTAGCTCTTGGCCCTGCTGATCATCAACCTTCCACCACCCCCCCCCCCCCCCAAGTCCATAGGATCAAGTACAAGCATTGCGCAAATGTTTACCAACTGTTAGTGTGTGAATATTTATTTCTAATGCGTTGGACTAATTAGCCTAGCGCTAATCTTGCATAACCATAAATGTCGTCGCTCTCACGAAGGTCGGTGGATTATTTGAAGCCCACACAGGTCATCTCAACATGTGCAGTAAACTGGTGGACATAGAAACCAGGGTGGAGCACGGTGCTGGTGCTCATCCCTGGTATGAGATGGTTCTAAGTGGGCATTTGTAAATAATTCTCAGCCAAACAAATGGATACTTCAGGGTCTCTTTATTTCCATATTTAAGACTTTCTTCAAATCTCCATGAGCTTGATGAGAACAAGGTTTGGCAACGCAATATTAGCCTTGGGCTGACTAGCGCAGCTGCAGGGCTGCAACTGACCACATTCACATCCTGCAAATTAGGTCAAATAATAGAAACTCTGCACACAGAGAGACATAAACAAAGGCCTTTGTTGACTTGTATAACACTGAATACGTGTTAAAAACAACAGAACTCAAAATATACACCAATAGGCCAAGTGACAGACAGAGATAGGCAATACCTGAGTTATTGAACCGTCCTGCAGACTTGCAAAGAAAGACCGTATACCTGTCTCCTCAACAAAAGAATCCACAGCTTCTAGAAAACCATATAATATAAAACACAGTGAAGGCCTGCTGACTTAAGAGAGAAAGACTTTAAGATTACACATAAGCTATCAGCCAACGAGCGTGGTTTTGAAAATAATAAAATAATACACTAAAGTAGAAAGTACTGTTAGATGCACTAGTACCAATCAATAAAAGGCCGGTGTGTTTTCTTTCTGTATCTAAGGTGAAATGATTACAGTACTCACCGTGCAGTTCACTGACCCCTGAGCTCACAAGCAGAACAACCAGTGCCAGCACTAAGCAGCGGTTCATAGTGAAACCTTTCCATGGATTTGGAATATCACTCAAATTTTCGATGGACAGAATCCGGTCATAAGACACTATGAAGAGACACAAAGGAGTCAGATGCATGAACTAGTTGCCATAGAATTTGCTTGGCTGGTTGTGTAGGGTGGACGTATTTCTTACTAATTATGTTTTCAGATGATCCAACTCCGGCTCCTAAAGTTGGATCCAAAAGGAAGCTGTCGGTTAGGATGAAAAATTCAGTTTTTATCATGCATAAAAACAAATGAAAATCTGTGTTTTTGCTAAGCATATGTGCCTGTACTGCCATGTGCACAGTCCTACAGAGTGGACTGTATGTCTTAGACTTACATAAGACAGCTTAAAATAGGCACCTGCTGCTAGTTGAAAAAGACAAATATGATTTTGAAGACAGCCAGAGATAAGTTTTATATGAAACTCTGCACAGATCAAAAGAAACTTACCTGATTCAGTTGTGTCTCACCATCAACGTGAAGGGTAATGTGGTTGTGTTGATTTCTGTATTGCAGGCACCAGAGACAGTGTCACACACACCCTGCACCACGTTCGATTCCTCCTTGATTGACAGGCACAGATGGAAGTTGTTGAAAAAAGGAAAATGACTCAAGTGTACTAATACTGTTGATACCTACCAGCAGTTAGTCTATTGGAGGACATGGGCTACCAGCATTAGCCTATATTTGTTGGGATGAAATAAAGAAACTTTGAAATAAAGACTAATTTACTATTAGAGAGGAATAAAATAGAGCGACACCTGTTACCATGTTTAGTCCCAGTGGTGGGCAGTAAGTATACACTTACTCATACTGTACAAATATGAGGTTCTTGCACTTTACTTGAGTATTTCCATTGTTTTGCTAGTTTATACTTCTGCTCTATTATATATTCAGAGGGAAATGCTGTACTTTTAACTTCACTAGTCTGATCTTTTATCTTTTGAGAGCTGTAGTTACAGGTTTACAAATGAAGATTTTACAGTAAGAAACATATGGTGAGCTAATACAATGCATTGTTAAAGATTGAACAGTATTTAAAATAGCTAAAAGTTGCTCCACAACAGCAAAATGCTGCTTACACATTAATGCATCAGTAGGAACAGTCTAATAAGAAAAGACTATGTATAAAATGACCTACTTTACATTCTCAGTATAGGACTTTACGTTACATTAGGTTACATTAAGGTAAAATAGCCCAGGCTCATCGTTACATGACACGTTCAGAGACAGATAATAACTTTTAATTTGAAGTGGTTTAGTAAAGGGCTTATTAACTGCGTCATATTTTCACAGTAGCACGTCACGACAGACAGGACACTCCCCTGACAAATACCGCAGCCTGCCAGCTCGCAGCCCAACATTAGGCGAAGGGGAGAGGACAGAGCGAGCGGCTGGTGTGGACGCTGGCCGGATGGTTAAATCTAACCTACAGACGATTTTGAATAGTCATTGTTTTGTTAGAGAAAAAGAGAGAAACTTACCCGAGATGCCTGTTATTGAACAATCCAGTAATAAACCTGAAAGTGAAAGGTATGTCGTTGTGAATTGGTATAACGTTATGCTAACTCAGCAAGCTAAGCTAAGTTTAAAAACCGCGGCCTACGGAGTATGTACAGCAGTGGCTAGCACAATTCCCCGTGTTACTTGTTTACATAACAGCGATATACATCTCAGTTGACGTTTCCAAAATACATCAATCAATCGCGTGTGGTTTGATATATTTGCGTTAAACGTGTTTGTTTAATCACCCTAAATTACAGAGTCGTATCCCGATTGTATGACATTTACTCCACATTCAGCAAATAGTGTAAATCCTTAACAGCGTTGCTGTTGATATCCATGCTGTAGCTAAGCTAATGCATAAGCCGATAAGTGAAATGCGTTATTGCTAACGTTAGGTGAATGCTAAGGTGCTAGCTAGCTAAGGTTAGCAGTGGTAACTGGGCCGTTGATGGCCTTATATCTAGCTTCTTATATATTTCGAAATCCCTTGCGTGGAGGGTTGAATGGCTACATTTTTGTGTTGGTTATTATGAGTACGTTGATTTATCTTTCAAATGAATGTCAGCGTAGAGGAATTGCTAGATTTGCTATCTAGCGCTAACGTTCCGTTACATCACGGATGTTTTTAATATATATTTTTTTAATAAATCGGTGGCAATAACGCGACAGTATTTTAATTGCATATCACATTTAATATTACCCCTGTCTTTTAGGAACACACGGGGTAATTAAACATGTATCTAGCGTTATGTAAAGTTAGCTTGTTGCTAACCAACGTAGTTGAAATGATGGCTGAATTGATCATTTTTGGCTTCATGGCTTGTTTTTTCATTTCGCACTCTGGCTCAGGTGCTAGCTGGCCTTGACATCGATTAGCTTGTCAAAAAGGATTAGATTAGCCGATTTGGTTTACAGTGGGTCAATCAGTCGAGATAGCTAATCAACATTTAAAGTAACCGTCGCTATGTGCTTTTAATCTAATTTATTATTATATGAACCATTGTGGGGGAATTTACCAGCCAAATGATTCGGACGGCGTGTTTTCTGCTTCTCTTTAAACCGAATGCGGCGATTCACTGGAAACGAGATCTCAGTGGGGTTTAATGCTTAAGAGTGTGGGTTATAATTAAAACGACCTGTGAGCGATTAAGATTAGACTAGTGGTGTTTTTTGTTTTTGTTTGTTTTACCTCAGTCGTGCCCTGACACGATCGTGTCCGAGGCTATTTGCCTGGCTCTAGTGTTGTGAAGGAGTCATAGGAAATTTCCACTGCACTGCGAAGGGAAGGGGGGTGGTACGGGGAATGTCGGGTCCAGTGATGCGACTTGTACACAGAAGCTAGTCCTTGTTCAATAGATGCACAATGATTTTCACACTTTTCTCTTTACCATGGTGACTTTTATTGCATTTACAGTAACAGTGTAGATGCTGTTATGCAACACTGAATGATAGAGATTCTTGAAGATTGTGTAAAATGTGTCGAGGGTATGTGTTTGGTTTTTTTTTCTTTATTCTTTTAGCCATAGATTTTTTTAATTTATTTTTTTATTTTTTTTAGACACTAGTAGGTGTCCTTTTAAACAGACTCACTCACAGTTACTGATCCTGTGGGCTACTTTTGAGATGAAGCTTGTAAAACAGCATTATGGTCTAAAGCACCAACACCGTCCCCTAAGTATACTCGCATTATGATTTTCTCCTAGAGATGAGTGCTCCTTTACATGCTAATTCACACACGTCAGAGATGCTCTTATGCAAGCAGAAGCTCAAGGGACTCATTGCTCATGTGACCAGGTCAGTTGTCTTTGCCAAGACGAGCTGGTTGCGTACATGTGCGTTGCTTCCTGCTGTAGGCATGGGGATTTCAAAGAATGCTGTTAAACTGGCTGGTTTTACATAATCTGATAAATGGATTAAGGATGGATCTGTGCTATTTTCAGATCTCAGTACCTTGCAAGATCGGGCAATAGGTTGTATATAACTCATCGACTCGTTCAGCTGGAGTTATTGGAGTGACTGGTTCCTGTGGTTTTCACACATTTGCTCCACATATAGCCCAGCAGTGGCATTTGCGTAGGAGAGCATCTGCGAGTGTCTGAAGGCGCTTGCGTGGATGTGGCAGCGCAGCACTGCTGTTAATGGGTTGTGTCCACGATGGGAGCTCTGAGAATAGGCTCACTCTCAACACAGTAAATGTACGCAGCCGCACACACGGACCTCTGTGCGAGCGAGCCAGGCTTGTTCTATAGAGCACTTGGAATTAAAATGGCTGATCTCACTCGCTAAACAGGTGTTGGAGCAACGTGGCGAGTGCAGGACTAGAGTAGGCTAATGGTTAGACAAACAGTCCGTTCCGACTGGCAGCTTTCCTCTAAGAATCATGTGACAAGCTTAAAGTTACCTCACAGAAACCAAAGTACAGAAATCTGTTGGTATTAGTATCTGTACGTTAGACATCACTCGTTTTTTCCACATGGGACTGATGAGGATTGTGACATAGTTTTGTAAGATCAAAATAAAATTTGTCTCCAGGGGTTGTAGTGAATAACTGAACTTGACACGCTAGTCCTGTGGCATTTCGTAAGAAAGCCGCTTTTGCTTCCTGTCTGTTTAATGTGCACAAGTAGTCAAATTATTTCAGTGAATACATCACAGAAAACGACTGGGCCTCAGACGAGGACGGTAACTGATTGATCTGTGCTCCCCGGCCTTGTGTTTTGTTAAGACTCACTCAACTTTAGCAACCGTTTGACTTGAATTTCAGAGATGAATCACTCGACGGTGTAATGTGTGCCCAGCCTGACGCTTATATTGGGAGTTTGGCAGAAGACCGTCCAGTGAACACTCACTTATAATGGCGCCATCTGTGTGTGCATTTGTTTCTCTCTCCAGTATCTCCAATCCCAGGAGGTGCTCCCGCTGTTTCAGTAACCCGTGTCCGGGGCCTCTGTGGTGCTCCTGATGCCCCTCTCCCACCCCTGAAGATCCCAGGTGGGCGAGGGAATGACCAGCGGGATCGCAATCTTTCAGCTAAGCTATTCTATTCTGTAAGTAGTTTTATTATTTTTATATATATATATATATATATATAAAAATATTTTTTTAACAGCAACTTGATTCATCTCAGTAGGAGAGTGTTTTTGATCAGGGGCATGTTCAGGCATTTGGCACAGCTGCAGTTGTTTTTTTTTGTCACATAAACTGGATCAAAGTAAGTCGCCACACTGGCCTCGCGTTGCTCTATAGGATTTTCCTAATAGCTTTTCAATAATCAGCTCATCTGAGTAGGCGCAGATGGTTTTTCAAACTTTATTCTTGATGTTGTCCTAACAGAATATATTTCTCTCGTCACACTTTTCTTCTCCGTCCTCCAGGATACTCAGTTGCTGGTTCTCGAGGAGCCTCCACCTGCCAACGGCAGAGTGCGCTTTTTGCTCTTTGAGCCCCGTTGCTCTGAAGGCAAGCACTGTGTCTGGAGGGCGGCCCTGAAAGGGGGGAACCTTTATGTTGAAATCCCTCCTGGAGCTTTACCCGAGGGGAGCAAAGACAGGTCAGTCGGGAAAAACTTGGTGTAGTGATTTAAAAGAAAAAATCTTTGGTTCAAACATATTAGGATTGATTTTTTTGTATGATTTGGTAAATTAAACAAAAGGTACATTTATGGATTCATTGCAAATAGATGTTGTCAGATGCCACAGTAAGAACAGTTAATTTGTACAGTAGGCAAGCTGTTGATTCGACACAAAATGTGTCTTTAAATATAAAAATCAATCATTTGGAAAGGATTCGTGTATGAGCCCGATAGCCTCGAGTGAAGTTACAGGCCTCGAACCTTCAGCTAATGTTAAGAACCGCTTTTACGCTTTGGTATAGGCCACAGAAATGTACACATTTGATCCTAAAACTCATTAACATCCCTCCTATAATACATCAATTTTGTTTGTCTTTACAGTTTTGCCCTTCTGCTGGAATTTGCAGAAGAGCAGCTGCAGGGCGATCACGTGTTCATCTGTTTTCACAAGAGTCGTGACGATAGAGGTGAGACTGTTTTGAGACTGTTGATGCTTAATATAAAAACTGGTGTACAACATTGAATAGATTATCAGAGGATAAATAGTTCTGCTTCAGTGTCATTTTGTATCACCTGTTTTCTGAAACAGATTTTCTAATACCGCTTTAGAAAGTATTTTTCTTGTTGTGCTTCATTTCGAGTACTCCAGGAGTTAAACCTGAACCTAAATGTAAATTTGGCAGCTGGCAGGAAAGGACATTAGCACCAGACACCAGCCAAATGCTGGTAAAATATGAAAGTGGCTGCTAGATTTCAGATACAAAATAATGATTTATAAATGAGCATCTGGTGAATTTGAACATTTATGTCAGTGGGTGGTGCATTTTAAGAAGTACATTTCAGACAGATGATACAGGCACAGGTTTAGGTAGATTTGACTACAGAGGTTTGTCTGAAAATGTACCTTGGACAACCGAAGAGAGGTAACTTGCTGGTACAAACCGAGGAAGGACGACAGCATTAAGTAACGTTGGGAACACAAGAAACAGAGTTAGATGAAAGCAAACAAAGAATCAAATTTAACTGAAACGCTTCAATTACAGTAGATTTTCGACTGTTTCCCTAGTTACGTATTTTCCCCTTAGCATGGCAAAATCAGAGTTAACTGTAAGAAGATTTATTCTCATTGCCATCTGTCAGTTGAAAAGGAACATTTTCCTACATCAGACCTTAAATGTGGCCTTCATCTTTATCTTGACAGATAAGATGCTGAATTTGTACAGTACTAAATGTACAGGCAGGAGGTACTTGCGTATGCGGACCGTCCCTTTTTATTTTAGTTTATTTGGATCCCTGTTAGCTGCTGTAGCTCCAGCAGTAACTGCTCTTCTTGGGTCCACACAAATGGATTTAAAATACTTCAGTAAACGACTAAATTAGCAGTCTGTTTCTCTGCTCCCAGCCAGTTGATGAGTTTGTAAACCTTCGTTCAGTTTCTTTTCACACAGAGGGAAAAAATCCAAGCAAACTAAAATGCATCACTACAAACCATGTGAGGACGTTCACTCCACTTATTGGTCGGATGTGTCGGGGGATGTTGCACACGGTAGTTTTGATTTGTAGTCTGCCAGTAAAACCGAAGAAGAAGAAGAAAGTAAATGTAGGCAGAAGGTCCTGTGCTCTGAACTAGTACATCTGTCTGTGAGAGAAACCAATGCTGGTTCCTTCTCCGGCTAGCTGCTACTAGAGAGTACAACTGCTGCGGAGCATAGTGAGGTCGGATCACGTTCCCAACACAAACAGTTTGTGTGGAACCAGACAGAGACCACCTCTTGTAAAGGGTCTCGGTGCGGTTGTTTTGGTCCGCACCCGAGTGCGATCACTGTGTTCACACATGCCCCAACCAACCGCACTAGCCTGTCAAACGCACCAGGGTTCCTTTTAACCGAACAAAAGCGGTCGGGTGTGAAAACGCCCTAAGTTACTTCTCAGATGTTTATTTTTGGAGAGACTGGCAGCTCTTACTGAAGTGTTGGATGGGGTTGTTTCTGTATCAAGGTCAGAAATCTAGTCTTAAAGGATGTTTACATCTGGTCTCTCCACAGCATCCCTGCTGCGCACATTCAGTTTCCTGGGCTTTGAGATTGTGAGACCGGGTCATCCCCTTGTCCCCACCCGCCCTGACGCTTTCTTCATGGCTTACAGCATCGAGCGAGACTCCTCTGATGATGATTAAATGACGCTGAGCAGTTACAAATGTTTGTTGTTCTTATTTCAATCCATACCCACACATCTTTTATAATTTTTTGGAAATTAATATATTATCCAAGTTAAGTATGGTCGAGGTCTCTCAACAGAGGTTCCTTTTTTGTTTTACCTTCACCTACCATTTGCTGTGTTTCAATGATATTTGCACTAGGGTAAGATGTTAATATACCAGGAATGTAAAACAAGCGCCCACATAATATCCGGGCAATGTTTCCTCCCCACTGTGTTACTTTCCATAATGTGTAGTGCTGACTTCCTATTCACCCTCCCTGAAAATCATCTCCACAGTGAAATATTTGTTAAACTTAAAGTCATCCTACTCATGTAAGTAGATATGTTTTAATGTCAATTATCATTTGATTTTTCTGTTTATATTGATTTTATTTTTTAAATGTGTGCATGATTTTCATTTGTTGCATTGATTCACTTGATAGTAATCTGCATGTTGTAACTGTACTAAATAAAAGTGATTACCTTACAGAGTGGCGTCTGTGGTGTTGTGTGAAGTCCTACAGACGTGCAGCATGCACGAGTAAAGGTCTCGGTATACTTCAAAAGAAGAAACTAGGCCATACAACGTGTTGTCGGACCACGGCTAAAAGAAAGTGTTCACGCCTGTTTACAAATAACCACATGCTGCTGCCTCCCTCTACCTGCACTCATTTACACAAACAAGTACCCGTGTGACGCCTCTCTGCACCCACAAAGGGGGCCTCATTTTTTATTTTGTAAAGGCAGAAAAATCGCTGGTTCGCTCGTGCTTTTGGAAATATTTTTACGTGCTGCTAAATGGTCTGACAGCAGTGCTGCCCTCTTCAAACCAGCGAGAGGGCACAGAGAAAAACAGACACACACAAGCTGCGTTGTCAGGGCCTTTAATGACTAATGTACAACACAAACTTAAACATTCAAAGTGCAGCGTTGGATACAGTTTAAGTAATGAAAAGCAGTATATGAGCATCCTGATTGTTGAAGGAAAGATTGCAACGGCGTACACCGTCTTAGTGAATGTTTGACCATTGCATACAAACATGTCGAGGAACACGTCATTTTCAGACCGACTCCACGTGTTCACAGTGCTGGCTATAAATGTGTGAGCCACAGCTGACTGGTCACACTCACGACGGTCTCGGGGTCTGTAAATGACAGGTATTGCAGGCACATACAGTCCTCCCAATCCAGAACAGACTGGTCCTGGATCAGCCCTCTCTCTGCCAACTTCATCACCAGCAGCGCTCGCTTCACTGTCAGCCAGTTGTGTACAGCCGTGGTCGTAGAGCCTCTGTGATTGGAGAGGGGGACGCGTGGCCCCCAGAGGAGCACCTGAAGCATGGCCACCATGTCCGGCGTCTGTGGCCCGCTGCTCTCGCTCTGGAGCAGAGGGGCCAGATAAAGAAGCCACCTTCTGTATGAGGACTTGGACAGAGGTGTGAGGCTATCTTGTGAAGCGAGGCAGTACTGAATTAGGGCTCCGATTTGGGTTTTGATGTAGGTGAGGGGCTGAGGCGCAGATGATAGCGGGGTTAACACTACACGGGGGGAACTGTGTGTCCCCCATAGCATCTGGATCTTTCCTTTCGTCTCACACTCCATTTCTTCTTTCAGTCTGCTGGTCTTGAATCCTCTTGAAGCATCCTGCTCGAGCTTGCTTTCTCCCCCTTCCTTCTCTCTGTTGGGCCACACTAAGAAGATCCTTCGAGGCCTGAGGTCAGCTGCAGTAGCACTGATGTTGTACAGATGTTGTGAGCCCATTAATATCTGCAGCAACAGAACACACACCTGTCTGTCATACTCCAAACAACCTGTGGCCTGCAGCGAGCTGCTGTCCCGAACAAAGTCCTCTAGAGTGGCGTGTGGCAGCTCTCTCTCAACGCTAAATGAGTGTCCTTCCTCGAGGAAAGACTGAATTGAGGGCAAATGAACGTTCATACAATCGGCGGTGCGCGCAGTGCTGCCCCCATCTGGTGGCGTAGCAGCAGTGCAGTCTGACTTAAAACCGGGAAAGGGATCTTGAGTTTGTAACGTGCTGGAATCATTCTTCAGGGTGCTGCTCGGGTGGAAATGAGCAATAACATCTTGCACGTTGACATGCGACGGCCGGTGTTTGGCGTGAGCGGAGGAGGCTTCATCAGTCTGTTTGTGTACCTGCACAGAAGGACAGAAGAGAGAGGCACACTCCTAAAACTAAAGTCAGAATCAACAAACCTTCTGGCCTTCCTGTTGCAGTTGTGTCACCTGATGACAGTTTAGAGGAAGTGTTTTCTGGTACCGCAAGTCAGTGCCACAGTTGCCAATGTTGATAAAGATCATGCTTGTATTACTGGTTGCTGTGTGCTTTGCACAACATTTCTAGTGCAATCTGACTGCAAATGAACGTTAGTTTTCAACGGCATACAACAACAGAGCATCTGAATATTTGAACATCATGCATTATTATACTGAGCATAAGATAAGCTGTGTGGATGGAATGAAAGAGCTTTAGCATTACCCTTAAACCAAGCACCCTCCCTGGGAGCTTGGGGCTGTGCAGGCCGTAGTAAACTGTGTCTCCGATCTGCTTTGGCTCGCTGCCCTCACACAGCAGGAAATCCTGAGGCTGGTATGAGCAGACGTCCCTCTCTGCGGCCTCTCCCTGCAGCAGGATCCCAGCCTCCACGCTCTGTGCCATACTTCTCAGAAAGAGTAGATGGCGGTGCTGAATCCCCTGACAAACAACCCTCTGGTCGTCAAAGCTGCTGAAGAGGTAGGGCAGATGTTCGTCCGGGGTGTCAAAGGACAGCTGGGACAACGACAGCAAGAGAACGGGACTCGCTCCAACTGGTTTACACTCCTCTGCCTCCCCTTGGAAATGGGTGTCGGGTATGGGTGCCAGCATGTAGAGGGGGTTGTCAAAGTTTTGAGGGTGTCTTTGCAGTGGAGACAGAGGAGAGAGAGGAGGCACATCTGTGCCAGGGAGGGAGAGGGTGCGAGCCAACCTCTTCTTTGGAACAGGCGGCGGGGTGCCGTCAGAGAAACATCTCACCTGGTGTCGGGAGGAATCTGAGCAACACAGGGAGGGATGTAGGTCAGACTTGAACAGTGAGCAAGAGCAATGATCACGCAACAGTTTGGACTGCGCGGTCCCGGGGATTACAAAGGGAGTCTGCACCCACAATGGCAGAAAGCAAGTCATTGTAAGCCGGGCTGAATACTACGTGTCGTCAAGAGCGCAGGTTTCAGACAGCTACTTCCTCTCTCTCAGTTCTCACGGAAAAGACGAACTGAGAGGAGCAAACCACATGTTACAGTACATTATGTCTCTTCCCATCACACCGAGCTGTATATACGCGCCGTAGATTATTTATTCAGTGGCATTCAGTACATGTGACAACTTTCCCGTGGTTAAACTCAATTCATCGGTTTGTAAACCTACCGTAGCACTGGTGTATGGGGCACTGGACTGCATGACAATCTGTGGGTTCAGGGAAGACGTCGTTGTGTGCGTAGTTTTGATGCTGGAGTCCCACAGGGCTGAACATAACACAGTCAGGCCCCAAACTGGAGCGTCTGAAGGAAAGACTCCGGTGTTAGAAGATGGACAGAATACCCCAAACCTTTACTCTTCTACCACGAATATGTGCACAGTGCAGAAACAGATAGCAGCCGTTCTCCAATGAAAAGTTTGTGTCTGCAAAAAGTCTTTATCTCTAAGTGCACACTTGACATCACCAAATAAAGCACATCAAGACGAACTATCTGTGAACTCTACTTGAATCCCAATTAATTGGGCTCTTTCAATAAGGCTTATCTCCATAGTATTAGAGACTCTGCAGAATATTCCGTGTGCTGTTCTTACCTGTGCTGTTTGACAGGTAGCACTGGCGGCTGCTCCTCCGCTCTGCTGCCAGCACCAGACGCCATCAGGCTCCTCCACGTCTCGCACAGTTCACTGCTGGAGCTGAGTACAGTCTATGTGAAGCTTACAGGTGGCTTAACTCAGCGCCTCTCTCTCATCTGTGTAGCTGCGTGCTCTCAAGTGAATGTTCTGCTCTTGTTATCTTTTGCGCTAATCGTTTTTTTTTTTTGAGTCAGATTGAGGTTGGTACCGGAAAAGTAGCGTCTGTTCTGACGGCACAGCCGTTGTCTGAGCTAACCTTAACCTGACAGAATGGGGAAGAGCAGTTACACCAAAGCCCCTTCAATGTGCACTTCTTTCTTTCTCTCAGTCGGTCTACATTCGCCATGTGCAGCCTCAGCGTGGATGTTTCTCTCTTTCGGATGATGCAGTTTGAGCCTTCACAAATGCAATGCCCTCTTCGGGGGGTTTTGCATGTATGTAGGCACTTTTACTTTCACTGACTTTAAAGGAAAAGATCAAATATTCAGGTAGATAAAGACAGAGATGGCTTACCATGTCCGTATCTTGCACGGCTGGGAAAGTTTGGACACATATTTATAGTACAGACATCTTCATTTAGTAAATGTACATTCGGTATGTCGAATTAATGATGACATGGTAGGAACAATTCTTTTAGGAAACATTACACACTATGAAAATAACCGAAGGCAGTTGCTTGTGAGGGAAGCTGTGCAGTGCATTCTTTAAGTCAGGAACTCATTTTAAATAAATGCTTAAAAAACCACTTCACTGATCTCTGCACAGGCTGCTCTCTTGCTGCGAAGTCAGTCTCGCTCAACGACACTTAGGGATGTTTGTTCCGAATCACTTTTTTCAATAAGACTGGATTAAACATTGGGTCCGATAATTCAGACTAAGATTTCGATTTAAAATCCACATTTAATACACTTTAATCAAAATTCGTGCATTTTTCAAAACCTAAAGGCAAAAATGGCTTTGCCTTGGCAAAATTACTATAAATGCTGAGTAGATGAGGAAATACACACACAATATTTTTTTATCTACAAAGAAACCAAGTCTCGCACCAGATGCCATTTGTAAACCACCTGTGTGAGAAAGCGACATTCACATAAACGGCTGACTATAGTGACCATTTTTGGATATCCTGATAGGTGCCATGACACCTGAGTGATGTCAGTGATACACACAAAGCGGCCACACACTTGTGTCTATGATATCATATTATAATGTCTGAGTGCAGTCATTATTTGTGTTGTCGTGCTACTTAGGGTGTACTCTTTAGAAGGAGCGTGTGCTGCTGAAGTACTCCCGTCCCTGAATGACTCACACATCCAAACGGCTGTTGCCTCTCAAACGTTTTTTTCAGTATCAGTTATACATGTATGTATGTTATATTTGTACCATAACAGTAACTCATTGAACAACATGATGACAATGTGTAACCATGTGACACCAAAGTGAACCCTGGTGTATTTTACCAAATGTAAAACAGCCGTACAAGGAACTGAAGAGGAGCTTTGTCATAGATCTGCATGCGGTGTTCAGTGTGGTGGTCAATCAGAGCTTCAGTGTTAAATGCTTTTCCTGCGGTGAGTCCAAATGTCTGCAGTAAATGTCAGTGAATCTGATTCATTTGAAAACAATAAAACTGGTGACGGTGATCAAGCAAACATCAGTGAAATCAAAAATATGAAGAAGTCGTTGCTTGACTTCTACTTCTATATCTATATAACAAGAGAGAGTGACATTTTTTGTTTGGCTGCATGACACTGAAAATGTACACTCAGTTGGTCAGGTCCACATAGCTAAAATAAATCCAACCTTCATGAAGGTCATCGTGTTCAGTTTCTGTTGTAGATGTTGATTCAACTGTATCATTTTGTAGGATGTGGTCTGCTGCTGTTGAACTGTATTACAATATATCCCGAAATATTTCTGATATTTTGTTGACCCCATTTATGTGATTGGGTTAGGGTCACTGAAGCTAAATTAAACATTAGAAACAACTGTCAGTATAACACAATACAGTGAAACGCTGAGATAAAGCGTGGTATACTGGAGAGAAGTTATGTAACTTCCTTTATTTGAACAGATACTTGCACGGTTCTGCTCATTGCAGTGTGTGCTCTCAACATGACTTACCTGGATTTTTTCTAACATCAACCATGTCCTCATCCACTCCTGCTTTGACTCAACTCAAAGTGACTCAACTGTTAGTGAATCAATTGAAAGCAGAAACTCTTACATGCCTTAAAGCGTTGATGTAAAACGACCTCTATCATGCACATATACAAACAACACGGCGAGTGATTGTGAATTCAGATCACCTTAATGTATTCTTGTGTTCAGGGACTCACTCTTGTATTCTCCTCGCCCCTCTGCTTAGAACAGAGCAATCTGCGTCACAATGATATTTAGCCACTATACTTCACTGTGTGGGGGAGCTGGGGACACAGCCTACGAGGACACATTAGTCAACCATCATTAGGGGCCTCTCCACTGAAGCTCTTCAAATGCTAAGAAGTGTGGACAAGTGCTCGATTTCTCGGCCTGAGGGATGCATCAGCGCACATACGCCACTGCAGGACATGCATTTCTGGCTTACTGTGGAAACTATATAGGTGTATTCAGCAGGGAGCGGAACAGGAGGAGCAGGCGGCTTGAGAGGGAGTGACATTTAAGATCATGAAAGCGGTGGAGGAATTCATTAACCTTAAACACATGGCTGCTGTGAAGTATGCACTCTGCCTGTTATGAGAATCTTAAAGATGACCCTTCCTGCTTCTCAACACAAGAAACAGGAACTTTAAAATGTGACTATGATGAAAGACTAGAATACACACAACATGCATTGCATCTATTTACACTGGTTTATTTGTATAAGTAACAACAACTGGTATACATTCATGATGATATTTCTGTATATTTCACTGTTACATGAATCAACGCACAATGATTGTGTTTTAATGCAAGTTAAGTTGCATTAAAACACTTCTCCTTGGCATTGTTGCAAATCAGTCCCGGGATTTTATTCCTAATGGCGGGAGGTGAAGTGTTTCTTTATAACGTCGTAGAAGCGCCGTTTACGCTTTCCGTCCGGGTGTCTGGTTGTAGAAGAGGATGAAACTGTAGCGTTGCTGGAGGAGGCCAAGGAAGCATTTCTGTCTTCCTTTACTGATCTTCCTTTTCTCTGCAAGTCAACTGAGTCTTTAGACAATCTTTTTTCATCTTCTGACAGGCGAGAGGAGTTGCCATTGTTGTCTACTGTCCTCGTCCCCGGAGCTTTGCTGAGACAGCATGCGGTCTCCTCGTCCTTGTTTAAGCGCCGTAGCCCAACTTGGCAGAGAAGTGCCTCCTCGCTCGCCATCTGCGGGCTCTGGCTCAAGGTTATGAAGCCGTACGGGGTGGTGACTTTGGTTAGATGTGGCAGGGAGAAGGCGGCTCTGCTGGCAGGGTCCAGGCAGTGCTGGGCCTCGGTGAAGGAGCAGGGAAAGGAGGCCTCCCTCTGAAGAAGAGATCTCCTCCGGGTAAAGGGGTCTGAGACACTCCGCTCAGCCTTGCGGTCTGAGCGAACCAGACTGAAGCCTGACGATGATGTGGACGTTGAGAGCGTGGAGCAGGCCGGGAAGGCAGATAAATATGACTTTGGCTCAGTCCCAGAACTCCCTAAGCCCTCTTCTGACTCTGTATAATCCTCCCCTGTCTCTTTATCCAGTGATCTTAAGCTGTTCTGCACAGACAGACTCGGTATAGTGAACTGTGGGATGCTGTCAGGTGTCAGGATATTTGGAAAAATGTTCTCCCGACTTGTCAGGGAGTCCAACCCTAGAGAACACCCGAAGGACTTTGCACTGCTGGTAGCCCACAGGAGTGTGCGGATCCCTGCGCTGCTGTGCCCGCACGCTGGGTAGAAATCACCTGAAGCTTTGGTTCCACTGCAAATGGCTCCGACGCTGAACGTCTGTGTGACTGTGTTCTTGTCCATCATTGAATCTCTTTCACTCGCACAGGGCTTTCTTGTAGATTGGCAAGATGAGAGATGACAGGCACCTTTTATACTGTTCTACTTCCCACTTTAGATGCGCTAGACACTCAACAGATGCGTAAATGTGATGAAAGCCAGAGGCGGAAACGGTTACCAATTAAGGAACTTGTCAATTATGGAAGCACAACGATGGGCCTCGCTCTTAAACCTCTTCATATGCTAAGGAGCAGACAGAGATGCAGCATCTCCCTGCCTCTCGCAGCATCAGTGCGTACCGTGTTACTCATTTTTGAGAACTAACCGCTTAACTTGCTGCAACTATTGACTGCAATGAATCTGCTTATTAATTTAACAATTAATCAATTCCGTGTTGTGAGAAAATGGTGAATAATGGTCACTGCACCTTCCTTAAGCCCAAGATGATGACTTGGGCTCGTTTGATATGTCTGACCAACTGTCCAAATATATTCAGTACACAAAGTCATTAGAAATATGCAGTGTAATGGCGATGTAGGGTTTCTGTTGCCCCACAGCAGTGTTAAGGAAAAAGTTGAGAATTCTTGCACGTCACCAGTTTCTGATAAAACTACAAATTTCACCCCTATAATGACATTTAACCCGGTCACGTGACCGCCACGCGTTGGCCTGCTGCACGTTAATTGGCGGGGTTTCATCATTGGCCCACTCTGATTGCTCCAGGTGGCTTTGTCCTTGTTGATTGGCTACACAGTGGCAACTTTAGGGTACATCTCACCCTTCAAACCCCGCACGTGCTGTAGACCTTGAGCTTCTCCTCCTCACCGCAGGCCGGCAGGACCACCAGGCGTTGACCCGAAGCAGGATGAGTGTAGAAATCAGCGGAGACGCCGTGGAGCGGGAGCGGGAGCAGGAGCACAGCACCGAGGTAATCAATCAATCAAAACTAGGTAACTAGTGAATCCATTGTAACATAAAGAGACGTTGTGGTAGTCTTGGCCTGTCTTGTCTCCCCGCCTGCAGGACAGAGTAGTGAGGGGAGGCGGCGTGTTTCGCTCCGTGCTGCGCGGCCTCTTCTGGCCTTTCGGCCTCGTGGTACGAGCAGCTGCTAACGCCTGGTTGACTTTAGCCCTAGACTTTAACTTTAACTTAACGACCTAACGCGGCGCTCACTCGCAGGTGCACACGTACCGCGGGTTTTGGTGGATGCTGGGCTTCCGGCAGCCACGAGAGAGAGCCCTCGTCAGCCCCGCGGTCTCCAGCCCGGGACGCCAGAGCCTCGCCGGCCGCAAGCGCCTGCACAGGGTCACCCGGCTGCTGCTGTCCGTCCTGCCGCGCTGGGTGCAGAGCGCCCTGGGTTACCCGGTGTCCAGCAGCATTGGTCTCTCCCTCTCGCCAGGTACGACAGCGATGTAGCTGGTGATATTGTGATTCCCCCCCCCCCACTTTTTCATCAAGCTATTCTGTAGCAAGCAGTCCTTTCCATCCGTAGTTCATTCAGCAGGGTTTGTTTATCCCCGTACGTACATTGTGCATCCCTGCTGCTCTACTTGGGATAGACTAGGTGGGACAAATTGTGTTCAAAGGCTTGGAAACTAAACTCTATCTAGTGTAAAATTAAGGTATACCCACACAAAGGCAGGACAAGCCTGAATTTATTTGGTTTTTCTTAATTTATCCTGCCAAGTGCAGCATTTCCTGCCAAAACACTACTTGGCTCACCAGGAAACTGCAAATTTCATCAACTACCTGTTTATCAAGCAGGGCCAAAAACAGCCTGACTTTATCAAACGCAACTTTAGATACTATCAGTGCAGAACATTTGTTTTTGCAGTAGGAGTAAAGTGTGATTTTACTGACCTCTGATGTGCATGCTACACAGAAGCACGTGGTGACTTATTGTTAAAAAATGAGCTCTTTTCCCAACAGAAATCAGAGTCTCTCCTACGAAACCTTGTGGAAAGGGCAGCAAGAGAAAGCAGGATGAGTTGGACGAGGATGAGGATGAAGAGCATCCGACCTGGGTGGAGGCGCTCACTCAGGAGCTCGCTGACGACGACGTCCCCGAGGAGGATCCTGACTATGAGGTTGGTGATCTTGGAGATATTTTCACTTATTTAGAAATGCACATACTTTCTTTGGTCTAAAGTGTGGGTGAGCTTTTTCGTCTTGGGTACTTTACCATGTGTTCAGTTTCTAGTAAACTCGGTCATGTACAAATATTCAATACTCATCCACCAGCAATATTATGATGCTTGTCATTTCTCAGCCAAGTACTGTGGAGACGGAGAGTGAAGAGTACTGCTCGCACAACAACACGGAAAGCGACATTGAGGTTCAGGAGAAAGGCTTGGTCATCATTGAAGACGTGAACACGGTAAGATCCATGGAGGTGCATTTTTTTATTATTTTTTTATAACTGCATATGTACATGTGGAGATTAGAATGAATCATTAACTTGTTTTTTTTTATTTTTTTTTATAGGATGTAGAGCCATCAACTCAATCTGAAGTGTCTCACCCTACTGTTTAATGTTTAACAATGTTTTGGTGTTCTTTCTTTTGTATGTTTATATATTAAATAAACTTTGTCCTTTGCCTTGACATTGCAGTGGCCTCTCACTAGATGGCAGTAGTGATATTTCTATTCAACAACACGGCCATTGTGGTAAAATGCATCAGTATTTTGTATAGGGTCTTTATTAAATGCAGCTTATACTAGTGACAATATTGTTCAAATCACTTGCCTGTCTTGGTTTGCACCAAATTCTCCAAATTTGACTGAACTACAGGTACAAGGCAAGTCTTTAAAATTGAATTGCTTTCAGTTATGCAATTTGTTGCACTAATCGTGGTGGTAAATGGGTCATGGGTTCTGGTTTGATTATGCATCCTGTGTTGGGCTAAATAAAAGTGCATCTGACCACTGCCACAAAGTATCAAAACCAACTTAAACTAACCATGGACATCTCCAAGCAAAGTACACTTGGTCTCATTAAGCTAAATCTCATCAGGATTTTAAAGTAAGATGCAGACTTGTTTTCTATCGCTATGCCGGACTAATGAATACAAGCGGCATATAACCTTCATACTGAAGGCTAATCAGGTTTCAGATTTAACGGTCATGTTCTCGTCCACTCCGATACCAAGCTATGCTGCTTCTTAGAGCCAGTGTCCCTTTCTGTTGACTTCAACATGTCAGGTCAACGTAATCAAAGCAGATGGCCTCTGAAAGCAAAACTGACTGGGTGTGAAGTATTTAAATGTATTACAAGTGTAGGCCGAAGAGTTGTTTCTACACAAATGATTGAGCTGGCAAACGATGACCTTCATTTGCCCCAATTTCACATTGTTAGTCTGACAAAACTCATTCAAATGGCATGTGGGAGTCATGAACAGTCAAAGGCACTTGTTTTTTGATTTTTAAAAACCGTTAATCAGTCACTGAACAAATATAAATGCAACACTTACATGAGCTGAACTCAAAGAACAAACCTTTTCTATGTACACAAGGTCTCTTTCAAATATTATTCACAAAATTGTCAATTTGTGTTAGTGAGAACTTTTCCTTTGCCAAGATAATCCATCCACCTCACAGGAGTGGTTAGACAACATGTTAGACAGCATGATTATTGCACAGGTGTGTCTTAGGCTGCCCACAATAAAAAGCCATTCTAAAATGTGCAGTTTTATCACAGCATGACGCCACAGATGTCGCAAGTTTTGACGGAGTGTGCAATTGGCATGCTGACTGCAGGAATGTCCACCGGAGCTGTTCGTGAATTGAATGTTCATTTCTGTACCATAAGCAGTTTCCAAAGCAATTTCAGAGAATCTGGCAGTACAACTGGTCTCACAACCGCAGACCGCGTGTAACCACACCAGCCCAGGACCTCCACATCCAGCATCTTCACTTCCAAGATCGTCTGAGACCAGCCACCCAGGCAGCTGCTGCAACAATCGCTTTGCATAACCAAAGAGTTTCTGCACAAACTGTCAGAAACCATCTCAGGGCAGCTCATCTGCATGCTCGTCGTCCTCATCGGGGTCTCGACCTGACTGCAGTTCGTCGTCGTAACCGACTTGAGTGGGCAAATGCTCACATTCGATGGCATCTGGCACTTTGGAGAGGTG
>JAVQJD010079218.1:0-48879 GCA_036023655.1 Nannoperca australis
TCTCTCTCTCTCTCTCTCTCTCTCTCTCTCTCTCTCTCTCTCTCTCTCTCTCACTATTGCTTTGCTCCTGCAAAAGCAGCCCGGGCGAGTGAGGGAGGCAACAGATCGCTTCCAGTCACGCAGGGCAGACTTTTCTGATGCCTTTATTAAGTGTCTCTCAGCCTTTCTGAGACAAGTCCGCCGCTTTTACGCACAGCCGCTGCCGTGTGGCTTCGGATGCAGTCAGCCTCAGTACCTGTCGAACCAGGTGGTAAAGTCCAAAAGCTCCTGTTCCTCGGAGCTCAGAGGCTCGTAGCCGCCTTCGTCTGATGAGTACGTAGAGTGGGGCGACTCCGGGTCGGCGGAGTAGCTGTTGGAAATTGTCGGGGATGGCAGCCCACACTGGAAAGCAGCCGAGACGGCGTCATGTTCGTCCAGAAGTTGCTGTAAAGCCCTGATGTACTCCACCGCGGACCTCAGGGTCTCCACTTTGCTCATCTTCTTGTTGGCGGCGCCGTTGGGCACGTGCTGACGCAGCGTCTGGAAACCCATGTTGACTTGTTTGACCCGGTTCCTCTCTCTCTCGTTCCGCCGGGCCACGGCCACGGGCTGCTGCTGAGGGATGGAGTAGCCGAGGCCGTTGAAGCTCAGGCGCCGCTTGCAGCGCAGGAGCTCCGGCGAACTGGAGCGCTGTCTCTTCAGCACCTTGGTTTTGCTCTGGAAGCCGGCCGCGCTGGTGTTGGGGTGCGCGGCGGGGACCACGCAGTCCTGGGCCGGGGCGTGCAGGCTGAGGCTGGCGCGTCTCTCGCTAAGTCCAAAGGTGAACGCGGTCTGCGTGGTGGTGATGGTAGTAGTTTCCATCTCGCTGACAGTTCTTGTGGAGTGATGGATTCAGAGGGCGGGCGGAGGAGGAAGAGTGGAGGAAGCGTTTGGCAGTGTACAGCTCTCGTGTCCTTCGCGTGGGGACCGTGTGGCTAACTCTAGTCCAAGTCTCTCTTGACTGCTTTTACTCCACGAGCCGATCTGACCCAAACTTTGGCAGCACTCCTCTTTTTCAACACGCGCCCCAACACACACCCCACCCACCCCCTTTTTTGGAGACGCACGCTTCGCGGCGAGGCCCCGCCCCCGCTGTGTGATTCTTCTGCACGCCGACTCCCCCGGGCCAGGCGCGTGGCTCCGGGAGCTCAATAAACAATCCCGAGCTTTCACTGCGCCGGGAGCACGCGCTGGGCTCATTTACATTCCAATGTCTCTAACTTGAAGGCCCATTGGTCGATTCAAACGCCCTGCAACCGTGCGAAAAGAAAGAAAGCGAGAGAAAAAAAGACAGAGAAAGAAGGAGGAAAAAAAGAAGAGAGAATAAAAAAAAGTGAATGGTTAGGTTCTTTGAAATGCCTTTTGAATTTGACAATGTACCCCTGGCAAGTCTTCAAATTATCAGTCCCCCCCCCCCCCTCGGCCATCTTTCTCCCTCAGCTTTTTACAATCACAAATACCAAGGACGCTCTCTCCTGTATCCAGGCTACAGCTTTACAGAGCAAAATAAATTGCAAGCGTGTCTTTGAGCACAATAATTGGCAATTATAAAGCTCGCGCGGGGACGCCGTTCATTTAAAAGTAAATATCACGTTTATGAGGTGTAGGCGTCCGCAAGAGCACATTACAGCTCAGCGTTCCGCGGGTCCAGTTGGTTGGCACTTGCTTGGTATCACTGGAAGGTCTTGTTACATTCAATAGAACTCTTTAACTCTTTAACTTAGCAAACACTTTCTTTAGTGTTCTATGTTTAGTGCTCGTTTTACGCTCCCGGGCACCACATAGTACAAGACAAACCCAACTCAAAGTGCCGAGGCAGCATTTCAGCACCACATCTGACTGGACAGTTAAACGCAGCATCGCCATCCTCTAGTTTGGGCCTTTTAGTTTTTTGCAGAGTTAAGTTGCACTATTTATTTATTTTATTTGTTATTGACAGTTAGCTTTCTTCAGCATCGTCATTCGAAATGCGTTGTTTGTCGAAAAGTCTCCATTCCGGCAACTTCCGTCGGTGAGACTCTGCGTGTGGAAACGTAAAGACTAAGTCGCCCAATACAAATGGAACACTTGCGGCCTCTGGCGGCAACAAGTGGCCACTACCTCTACACGTCATCTTTGTTTTGTTCTGACTAATTCAGTGAGAGGGGGATTCCCTGGCACCTAGGGGTTAAACATCTCTTCCTCTGTGCCGAGACTGCTCCAGACGCCCCAAAGTCTTATACATAAAAAAGTCAAAAAACAAACAAACTACTTTGACAATGAGATCGTCAGACCTTCATTGTCCACAACAGAAATATTTACTATACAATACTGGGGAACTCAGAGTAAATACTAGGCTAATTAAATAATACATGCTGCCTTCTTCCAGGGTTTGAGCTTAAGTTAGCATATAAAAATCTATATTTATGTGGTGTTGGTCACATATGTATATCAAAAATGTAATATCCATAAATGATTCCCCTAATTTAGACTTTGACACGATATTTTCAATCCAATCTTATTTATTAGAGTTAAAATTACAACACAAAGAGTGTTACCATGTCAGCATCAATGTATGACCAAGACACATTACTCTCCCACAGATAATATCGCTATTCATTATCAACACCTCATTCTTTCTTCATGGTCGAGGTGTAATTTACCAATGTTTTGATATTTCTTGCTGTAAAAGTTATTTGTTTGTGTGTGTGTGTGTGTGTGTGTGTGTGTGTGTTTTCTTGGTAATAAAATTTGACAATTTGCTTCTCTGACAGGCAGTGATTTGCACGGCAATCCTCACTTTCTACCTCCCTTTCTCTCCTACCTATGCCGGGCCTTCCACTGTCAACAGCAGAGGGCGCTGAGAACAAATACAAGTGAAAACTCCCTGTTACAAAACAGTTCATCCAGCACCTTACTTTGTCTAATTCTTGAAATAGCATCTGCCCTGATGCCACATCTGAACAAATATTTTATAAAGCTGCCATAAGATCTTATAATTACTGTGTGGACTAAGAGAAAGGTGAATTTCCTGACAGAACTAATTAGGCATATCAGACTTTGCATTCTGGAGCAAAACTCCCTTGTAGGAAAATGACGTTAGTCGAAGGTCATGGGACCTCACACACACCCAAAGGTCTCAGAAATGGTGTTCTCTGTTGGCCCACAATGAATCGTGGGCATTCTTTAAAACCCATGGAGAGACGTGAAGGAGGTAGTTGGCTAAACAAATAATATAATCTTACATCAAATTCTTGTGACTAAAACATCACATCTTAGATTAACTGATATTATTTGTCTTTCTGTTTCACCTAGACACACACACACACACACAGCAATTTAACATGAAGTCTTATTCATTCATTCAGGTAAAGGCGTAGCTGTTTATGAGAGCAGGTTTTTTGTAACATGGCAAAACTTCAGTATACAACAACCACAATTTCTGAAGATTGAACAACAGATGAACAACACCACAGGTCAATAATGCTTCCTATGTGACATGAACGAGGAAGGTAATGTAGACTTCATATCACACAGATTCATATATGTGTTTGTGAGGGTTAACTGGGGGCCTGTTATCTCAAGAGTGTATTTTTTGCAGGCCACTGAACAAGAATAATGTGCTAAGAGCAAAGAAGAGTTGACTTTTCTGTGACTCATGTAGGCATGATCCACTCCCAAATATTCTGTTACCATTTGACTTTACAGATAAGCTGACACTACTGGTATTGCCTTTGCATTGTGGATACAAGTGCAAAATAGAATGTGAACTTTTCGTTTGGTCTTTTAATAACCAGGCAACATCCTTCGTCCCTTTCTAAAGGGGGTGTCTACAAGGACTGAGCAGTACTTCCAAGAGTCAGGAAAAGGGAAGTGCTCATATAGGGGATGTATCACTTCTCTATTCCTGACACATGCATGCAGGGCAGTAGACGTGCGAGCCCTGCTTCTTAAACAGCGGCAGACTTATGCATAATCCTGATGTCTCTGTTATCGCAGTCTGTGGTCAGGACATGGTCAGACAATAAAAGAGCAATTCTCCCCTAAATGCAAGTAAAGAGAAGTAAGCTCAGTGACCTTCAGCATGCACACTACAACAAATGCAACACAGAGTAACTGACATTTTGTACTGTGATTGCGAGTAAAAGGTTGAATAAGACCCCAGAGGGGGAGAAAAAAATAATATTTCACAGATGTGCTTTCCTGTGCAGTAAAGTTAAGAAACGCTTATGTTGGAAAGAGAAGTGAAGCCTCGTCTGGAGCAAGCTAAGTAGTGGTTTTTAGTAACAGGCTATAGACTAAAATGCATGTCAGAGAGGCGAGGGCATCCCCACTGCACTCTCACCCACTGGTTATAAATATTCTGTCTCATTCAAACGCATGACACAACCACACACCTGCAGGATTCTCACTTTGAAAGTCCCCCAAAACACTCAAACACGCTGCACATTTATTACAAACTATGGTACATTCCTTGGTGGACGTATTTGTCTACATTCACAGGAACTGGGTGGTTTCATGGGACACTATTTTAGTGAGCAATACCTCTCCAAAAGCACACAAGGTCAGAGCAGGTGGAGCCACGTCTATTCAGCTCAGTTCCTCTGCCTCTTAACTGACAGAGCCACCAGTTGTCATCTGAACTGAAAAGACTTACAAAATAAATCTATACATGCCTTTAAATGTATTGTCAGTACATGAGAATACAGAGGACTAGAACCTGAAACATTTTGACATTTGATGTTTTGACATAAGAAATATAATTAAACGTATTTTATTGAACCATGATAAACATCACATCACATGTATAAACTCAAATCATCTTTATCCGCTTGTTCGAGTACTACATTATAACAATATGGTGCCTATATTGTGTGGAATTGTAAACCCCCCATGTTTATATACGCATGATAATATTTTAAATGGTGTATAATTTTATACTGTATTAGTGTGTCATAACTCAGTATATCATAGCAGAAGTCTTCGGATCCTTACCATATTGGATTTTTAAATATTTCATAATAATAATGTTTAAAATACTTGACAGCATTAATGGCCAGTAAACCAGGCCAGTGAGCCAGCACGCAGTTATCAGTGAAAAGTGATGACGCGGGAAATGTATCACAAAAGGTTTCCCTGAATGTCAGTGGCTTTTCTGACTTATTAGGCCTACCAGCTAAATCCGAGTCAGGAACTTGGTGCACGAGTAGGCTTGACACAGCACTGTAGTGTGCTAATGAATGCTTTTGAGAAAACATTAACTTGGGGATGTGGTGATGAAACGCGGATGACGTGGTGATTCAAGAAAAGTGATGAAACACACACGGCATTAAAAAAAATCCCTAGGGAAAACAACTTTCAGTTTCTGTCGCCACTTACTGATAAAGTTCCACGTCCAGCACCAACCCACTTGTGCATCCGGTCTGCAGAGGGTGTCTTTAATTTAACCACCGAAAGCGGCTCAATCGCCTGCTTACGCGCCGGCTGAGGACGTAACATCGTGTGGGTATGAGAATCCAACTCACCCATATTCGTCGGAAATGAAACACAGAGATGAGCCCTCCCACTGGGGAAGAGACGCGACCTGACGTCACAGGGTTTTCATTTCTATAAACGCAGCTAAATCACACCGAGGATCCAGACCTGCGCCTCGTCAGCGCTCCACACCGCAGCGGAGACATGCAAAGGTAGGGAGGAACACACCGTCAGCGCTTTCTCTCCCTTCCTTATTTAGGATATTGTTTTGTTGTGAGTTGATTGCACGTATTGTGAGGTGGTTACTTCCCTGTAAAACTTGCTGTGTAGTACGGAAGCCGAGAGCGGCGAGTTAATTTTTCGTTGTTCATTTTAATTTGGGCTTATTTTAGTGGTCTGTGAATGTCTGTATAAGAACAGGAAAAAAAAGAAAACTGTTTAGGCTGAGTGCTGTGCGTGTGTGTGGTTCAGGTGCTCGTCTTTTTTTGTTGTTGTTGTTAAGATCTGTGTCATGTTTCCTATCAGCCCTCCCAAACCTCAGTTTGCCAGCTGGCTCATAGAGCAGGTGGAGACAGGCCACTACACGGGTCTGTGCTATGTGGGCCAAAACAAGTTCAGAGTTCCATGGAAGCACAACTCCAGGAAGGATTGCAATGATGAGGACAGCAAAATCTTCCGGGTAGGTTCAATAACCATAAACTTGTCATTGCCATACCTGTAATCACTGATTAGATAAAATGCTTATGGCTTTGTTGACATCTGACTTCTACAGTGATACTGAACTAATGCCTTTGGATTAAAACATTTCTGTAGAAAATGAGCGGAAGATTATTAGGAATTCCTTCATTTCATTACTGTCAGGGCGCTGATGGATGGCAGGTGTTGCCACAGGAAATGATCGCGTGCCAACCTCAGTGGTGACTGAGTCAAAGTAGAAACAAAGAAGCAATACCACAGTGTTCATGTTTAGAAATACTCTATTACAATCCAGCTTTTCCTTAAGAAAACATGAAAGTAACTGCAGTGAACTGGAATAATGTTCTGCTATGTAAGAAGTCATTATGAAGAAAGCTAGTGGTCAGTTAGTTTGAACATGTAACTTGGACACTGGAGATTTCTCCAATGTAATGAATACATTATGATGCAACATCATAATCTGTCATTGTCAAGTGATCATAATTAAAAATGCACTGTATTAAAAGAATTAGCATTCGCAGATTCCTGTAAGGTGTCTTCGTTCAGTTTACATGCATTTCCTTGCTGTTGTTAATCCAGGTGAAGTGGCAACTTCCTTGTGTAATAGCCGGATCTGTAAAGTAGATGTAGTGTAATGTAGAGGAGTAAAAAGTAGAATATTTCTAATTGAAATTAAGACATTTAAAGTCTTACAAAATGGAAAGTAGAACTAGTACTAGGACATAAATGTATATATTGTTTCAAACTTGTACATCTTATTTAAACTTCTCTGTATGGTTGACAGGCATGGGCCGTAGCAAGTGGAAAAATCAACGAGTTCCCCACTGAGAAGGCCCGGTGGAAAACCAACTTCCGATGCGCTCTGAACAATCTCTATGTGCGCTTCAAGATGATAAAAGATAATTCCAAGAATTCTGACGACCCTCATAAAATCTATGAGATTATCAACACTGAGTGTAAGACAATAATCACTTAAGCCAAGCCTCCCGCTGTGGAACCATTAAGAGTTAGAATGCAAATTTAATGTGGGTCTGTTTTCTTTTTCTGCAGACAACTATGAAAGTCCTCCAACACAAGACTCCCAGGAGGATTCTGACATGGTGCTAGACATCTTCAGCGTTCCTACAGAGTGCTTACCTTCAAACGAGGTGCCGTGTTGTCTAGAGGACACTTTCACTTCTCCATGTTAACTGACTTTCTTTGTGATGTTTGCTGCCCTTCAGTACTTGTTAAATAATGCCATGCCCTTTTCCTCCAAACAGACTCTGTCTAACAGTTTAATGGCCTTAGAGCTTGGCAACCATCAATCAGGTAGTGTTTTATGCAAGGAGATGTTGTATAAGTAATTTAAGTTAATCACACCCTTAAACGGGTGTTTATGGATTTACATGGTTTATAATGAAGGTCAAACGTTTAATTGTCTTTTTATTGTCTTTAACAGAGGACCAACCATGGGCAGAGAACTATGGCCAGCACGATCCAGCTGGAAGCTATCCTGTAGCCGAGAACCACCCACAGCTAATACCAGCTCAGCCGCCATACTACGAGGGTATATTCAGCCAAATGAAATCAAAACGACTTTATTGGGGAAAAAAACCAATTGATTATCTGTAAAGATGTGATCTTTTATGTTATTGTTACATGTTAGTTTGCTTTTTTTTTTTCTTTACAGTAAATCCTCAGCCTGTCCTGAGTTCACCTCTGCAGCCAAGTATATATGACCTGGAGATCTCCATCCACTACAGGAAAAGAGAAATGTTAAAGACTACATTGCAGACTGCCCGTCTCCAGCTCCACTACCACCACGAGGACCCAGAGTTTAATGCCTATCATCTCTGTTTCCCATCCACTGATGGTCTGCTGGACCACAAACAGGTATATGATAGACAGGTATAGGCAAACCAATATTCATGGGTGGAGTTTTCCTTAAGGTGAGATATTTTTATGTAAAAGCTGCTCTAATCACAACCTTCCTTACACCAGATCGATTTCACCAACCGCGTCCTTAACAACATCCAGAAAGGTCTACTCCTGGAGGTACGGGAGACTGGTATCTATGCCTGGAGGCATGACAGGTGCCATGTGTTTGCCAGCACCAGTGACCCCAGCGTGGCTCATCCAGACCCCAGAAAGCTGCCCCAGAACACCATGGTGGAGCTCCTCAGTTTTGAGAAGTATGTAAATGGTAGGTGTGGATTTCTTGCTCATTTACATGAAAACTACTACTTATTGCTAGTATTATTATTACATTTTATTTGAAAACAGCGTTGTGTTTGCTCTGTGAAATAAATGGCTCCACCTGTTTCCGTTTCAGAACTGAAACAGTTTAAAGAGAACAATGGTGGCTCTCCGGACTACACCATCAACATGTGCTTTGGAGAGAAGTTTCCTGATGGAAAACCTTTGGAGAAGAAGCTTATCGTAGTCAAGGTGACACACTTTCCTTTTTTCCCTGAGCTTTTTTTCCTGAGACACGTGCAGTATTGAGTTCAGCCCCCTACAGTTATGCAGTTTTTAAGTACTGTAAAATGTGTTGTCTGTTGCTTTTCCACTGTAGGTGGTCCCTCTGATCTGTCGACACTTTCATGAGATTGCCCAGTTGGAGGGGGCTTCGTCTCTTCACAGCGCCAACGTCAGCCTACAGATCTCGCACAACAGCCTCTACGATCTCATTAACTCCATCTTCAGTCTGCCGGCAGCTGAAGAGCCACCACGGGCTGCTGAGCCTTTTTTACACTAGATTGGAAATGTTATAACTCTCACTCCCCTCTGATGGGGACTATTCCAACTACCTATGGGACCACACAATGCACCACATACTGCTCTTACCCAAACCTTCCCTTAAGAATTTAACCAAACTGGTGACCTGTTGAAGGTGTTAGCTGAAACAGGAATGAACAAAATATATTTTGCATATTATAATGAAGTGTAACTGCCTCCTCCTGCTTTGCATTATCTCTTGTCACAAACATAAGGTAAAAACTGACCTGTAGCACTACATAAGCAGAAATGGACTCCACTATTGGACGGTTATGTTACTCAACTCAAAGGCCAATGGCCCTGCCTGAGAATAAACTTTAATATTGTTACTGTAAATGTCAAATGATCTCTTTATGAAATGTATGGTTCAACTGATATTATATGTATGTACTAACCAAATGATACCTAACCTGATGGTAAATCCATCTAAAATGTAAGGTTTTTGTAAATATTGTATGCGTCTAGGTTTTGTGTGTCATAACAGCCAGTGACTACAAACCCATCTGAAGAGAATCATTTGGCACTTTGTAGAAAATTTGTTTTACTCTGCTGTTCATCTTGTACTTTTTATACTGAATAAACTGGCATTTTCCACTTATTAACACTGTGTGGAAATGTGTGTTGTGAACGCTGGGAAGCAATATACAGAGATCTTAAGATAGATCAATTTAAAACGAACTTTAGGGTGTAATCTAGTGCTTTCCAAATCGAGCCCTTTTCCAAAGAAGAGCTTTGAAAGGCTTGAGTCCCTGTAGTGGCTCCCAATGCTGAGCCCTTATACCGTAGTTTCAGGTTTGTCCAGAATGATCCAAAAATAATTAAAGTCAAAGATTTCATTATAACACAGTCCCTGAAAATAAGATACAAATAACTAAGGCTGTTTCAGTCGGTGGTGGCTCAGTTTGAAATGTAACACCGGAACATGAGGTGATTACAGGCAGGAAAAAAAGTGCACAAAAACTATCTTTAGATGTTACCACTTCAAGCCCAGAATCCTTAAATCCTAAATATGAGAACAGGACAGAATATGAGCAAGAACTTAAATTAAATAGAGACAAAACCCTATTCATCATCAGTGATTTATTATCATTCGTGTTTGTGCATCATTTGTGAAAAACCTGGCCTGTTTGATCAAGTAAATACAGGAAAAAAAGTCAAATACAATCAGATAAACATGAGCACCTGTTATTTTTAGACTCTTCCACTCCTAGTCCTTGGGTTTATAAAGCCTAATTAAACGGGACAACGTTTACAGTACAAGTCCAACCACCCACCTGATCACTCTTTACAGTAAAGAAACAAAATGGTGAACAAGCAGAATGTCCATTTTTGTAGAAGAAAGCTACACACAAGGAGTAAGGTTTAGGAAAAAGACACAATGAGTCACAATGAAGATTAAATACTGCAGACGACTCAAAGTAAACACTGAAAGGATCCCTTTAATGTTCCCAACTGAAGGCATGTGTTTAATTCTATCATACCTACCTTGGAAAATGATGAGACTGTAAGAGAAAAGTGCCCTGAGATAACTTTGTTATGATATGGTGCTATATATATATAAAACTGAATTGAATTTACTTTTCTAATATGTCGACTATATGTTGATCTCACAAAAACATGAAATGATGGCAATACCATTAGCTAAATACTAATTAATAAGCATTATATAAAAAATTTGAATAAAATAAAACAACTTCTAAAATCTAGACAAACATTTTTGCAAGATAAGAAGGGCTGCAGCTCAGCTATTGAGACATAATTATAATATAACAGTATTATGATCATTTTCACTCCAAAAGAAAATCTATATCACTGTATTGTGGTGTCGTAGTCTCCATTGTTTAAAACAGAATGCCCCAAAACAAATGAAATCTCACTTATTTGAGGAAATTGTTTATTTTGTATTAATATTATTATTTTTGGCATAAAAACAAAATATCTACTTGTTCTCTACATTTCATTGGTTGAAAAAAGAAAAAAAAGTGTGCCTAAAGAGAAGAGGCTGTTCTTTGAGAAGAGTTCCTCCATTATTCATATCAAACTGCTAAGCCAGAATTAACCTGTAGTACGCCGGACTACATTTAGCTCATTAGACATGGATATTAGAGATGTGGAAGACTGATAACAGAGGCTTTCAAATACAAAACATAAACCAATCAACTCTATGAACTAGAACCATTCACAACAGGCAACACAGATGTAAGGAACATGTAAGTGAATATATCAAATCTATATTATTTACAACCAAATCTAAAATCGTTTAATGACTCCACTGATAAATGTTCTACAAAATTTGCATAACAGTGTATTTTCCTTAATGGGATAAACTTCTTAAATATGCATACTCTGCATACTTTTATAGCACTTCTTAACCAACAAAATGGGCCACTGATAAATACCCCCTCCCGCCCAAAAAACAAACAAGCCATAGAAAACTCAAAGGCCGCTGCATCCTCCCAGTGATATGCCTGTGGAGAAAGCTACCTAATTTATCACTCCATGTTTGAGCTTTGCCTCTTTAAGACACAACCTTAAGGGCTCCGATTACGTTTCTGAGCTGTACTACACAAAAGCACCAGTTCCTGGCAGTGGCAGTCCAAACACAAGACACAAGAGATCAAGTGATCAATGAGTTTATCCTCAAAATGTTGTTAAGATAGAAAGTTTGACATTACAGAAAATGTTCCATATTGAAGCTGTGAGCAAATCTTAGAAAACCACTTTGGTCTAGTTCACTTAGAGAGTTTGAAGTCACACCCAGTGGTAGGAGACAAAGTATAACATGTAACGAATGAGTGTTTGGGGTGGGTGCAGCTGCCCTTGCCTGTAATACACGCCTCCTCATGGGCTGTCTGTTTTCATAGCCTCAGTCTGAACCTCCTCTGCCTTCTCTGAGTCCTCCCCTTTCTTGTGTTTCCTAGCATGTTTGTATTTGTCCACGTACGCCTTGACCAGATTTCCCACCTTCACAGGGTTGATCTCACCGCTCTTGCTGTGGCACACCTGAACACAACATAAATACATAAACACTTGTGAAAAACCAATTGATTAAATGTTCAATGTAAATGTATAGAATTAGCGGCTGATAAGAAGTGATCTCCTCACTAATGTCTTTCGGCTCTGTACATCCTGCCTTTATCTCCAAATGCTGTCATTTTTTTGAACTCTGAGAAAGTGAGCAATGCCTCACTTTGTTACTCAAAAGCTATCTGGGCTTTACGTTGTTGTTTGGTGACGAACCTTTCAGTATCTTGGAAAAACTTGAACCCACCTTCTGAACAGCTTTGCGCAGAATCTCTTTGTATTCATCCTTGGTGATGTCTCTCCTCTGGTAGAAAGGCTTGATAGCTAGCTTCACCTCCTCTATCGCTCTCTCCTGCATGTGCAGCTTCTTCAAGTACTGTTAGCGAGAGTAAAACATCACAAATGTCAGGATAATAGTTTTCACAAATATTCTCCAAGTAGGAAGGACTTGAATATTTATTCAAAACCAAAGGCACGAGATACTCATCTCAAAGTATGAACAATGAAAGTCAGATTCACCTGGTCTTTCCTCGAATCCCCTTCCTCCCCCTCTCCTTGCCCAGTGGTTGATAACCTCTCAGGATGTACATCATCACTTCCAGAGGAGGTGCTGAGAGGACCAACAGCAGCCTTCTTGGAGGAGTCACTGACACCTCCAGTGATGTCCTGTGAAGTCAAGAGAGATTATTTGGATCATTAGAAAATTGCTTAACTAAAAGATTATAGGAGGATACAATAAAAGATAAAAGTTATGCATGTTCTATGGACGTATGTATTACACGTCTATAGACTATAATAAGGACTTAGTTTGGAATTAGTTATTACACTGAATGTGTAGACAACAGTTTTGCTTTCCACAGCTTTTACTTTCATTTAGTCTGAGTTTTAGTTTCTATCATGTGACTTTAGCCAGACAATGCATTTGCTCATTCTAGATAAACACTGCCCCCCTCTGGTCATTTAATCAAATGAAACGCTTGATGCATTTCTAAATATACTTGAAGCTAAAAATATATTAACTCTGCACTGACAAGTGACTGTCCTACCTGACTGGATGTGTGGACTGTCGAAGAGGGTCTGCGAGCTCCTTCCTGCTTCAGCTTTAATTTATACAGAGCCAGCTCTGTGTAAGAAAGAATTTAGAAAGTATTTAGCTGAGATGTTGCACGCATGAGTGTAAGGTTTAAAAAAAAAAAACATCACTTTACATCACTTTTTAAATGATCCACACCTGGAAGCAGGATCAATTTACGTTTTGTGAGCAACCAACAAAAACCGGTGTTGCGCAGTCTAGAAGCAACACTTACTGCTTGAGGATTTCTCTGGTTGAGGCCCCTCAGGCTCCTGTATATTCCAGGTAACCCTCTTCACTTGAGTCTTGGATTTCGTTCCCACTACAGTGGATACCTGCTCTCCTTCAGTCTTCCCCTCCTCTACTTCCTTTTCCTGTTTGACAGATGCACCGCTTCCCTCTGTGTGCTCAGACTTCACATAGTCCAGGTTGTCTAGCATCATATCGACATTGAAGTCATCATCAGAGTCAGAAAGTTGCTGAACTTCCTGCTTTACAGGGACACTCAACCCAACAGTGTTTAGTTGTTCAGCAGAGGCTTTTAACATTGGCTGAGACTGAGAGGCTGTATCCTGGAGGCTGTCTGCTGGAACAGGTGTGGCCAGTGTAGAGAACGAGGTAACAGAGGGTAAGTGGCACAATTCTGGGGAACTTGGCTCTGATTTAATTATGGTAATTTCACTAGTCTCAGTCTTGATTTCACTAGTGTCAAGCTTGATTTCACAAGTCTCAGCCTTGATTTCACACATCTTCATGCAGTCTTCTTTGTTTCCCTCCTCATCCATGCCTTTGACTACCATCAAAGCATGGATGTCAGTCTCTTCTCTCTTAATTGGTTTGGTAATAGGAGAATCTTCAAACATATCAAGAGATGTTTGTTTTTCCTTCTTAAATTCTTTTCCAGCCTCCACCTCTTTCGCCATGTCTGCTGTTGTGGCCTGGCTATCTGCCTTGCGGTCTTTGCCTTCCTTTTTAACTTTTGAGGCAGCAGTACATGAGGGAGTCTCCTGTTTATTCACTGCAGCAACTGTTTCCTCTTTGAGGGAGCTTCGAGTGATATCCTTTTCTTTTTTCTTCTCCTGTGACTGTTTAGTGTTTTTAAAGGACGAAACACAGGACCCTGACGTTTTCTGGGAACTCTTGGATGATGATCCTTCTTCTTTCCTTCTCTCTCTTGAGCTGGATCTAGACCTGCATCTCTGCTTGTCTTTTGACTGTGACCCCGCCTTGTCTCTGGAGGAGAGAGACGACTGTTGCAGTCTCGTGGGGTGTTTCCTCCTTTCCCTGGATCTGGATCGTGATTTTGAGCAAGACCGACCATGTCTCTTGTCCTTCGACACCCGTCCTCTCTCACAGTCTCTCTCTCTGACAGAATTTCTCTCCGTGCTCCTTTGTTTATGCTTCTTGCTTCTTGAACACTCTCTGCTGCTCGAACTGGAACCAGACCTAAAACAGACAAAATCCTCAACTGAAGAAAACAATTTGGCTCTTAATAAGGATCTTAAGATCAAAGCAGATAGTCACTAAATTGTTGGAACAGGATTACTGTACAAAAGTTATATATTTACCCAGATCGCCTCCTGTCTTTGGATCGGGACCGGGACCGCCGCCTCTTTCTGCGAGTCCTCTCAGGGGAGCTGGACTGAGAGCTTTCTGAGGTTGAGCCTGCCCTCCTCCTCTCTCTGGACCTTGATCGCCTGGAACTCCTTTCTCTGTCCTTCTCCTTTTCTTTCTGCTGGCCTCCCTGGCCTAAGGCACGATGGTCTCCTCTCCTGCCTCTGTCGGTCTCTGAACTGCCAGTGCATCGCTCCTTCCAAGTGTTTTTCTTCTTATGGCCCAAATCTCGTGATGGGGACTTGGAACAGGATTTTGAATTGGATTTAGTTTCTGCCTTTTGTTTGTTCTTGGTGTGAGCAGAGCTGGATGCTGATGAATTCTTCTTACATTTAGGGGGAACACTGTTAGGAGTTCCAACACTCTGTCCACTCTCCTCTCCTAGACTCTGTCTCTCAGTCTTAAGATCCAGGCTGTGATGAACAGGGGATGTAGTGTCTGCTGTCTCTGAATTCAAACTTTTGACACTGTGGCCAAACCTTTCAGCTTCGCTTGCATCATCTAACCCTGGCTCTTTCTTAACTTTAGTGTCAGGTAATGTTGTTCGTTTTGCAGTCTCAGTGTATACTAATCTTGATTCTTTTTCAACCTTGACGTGTTCCTTTAAGCGTCTGACCTCTTGTGATACGGTTTCCTGGGCACTAGCTCCCATCGGTTCTCCCTGTGAGACCTCAATCTCTTGTGTTTCAGTTTTTACTTGAACCAGGTCCTGCTTTCTTTGCACTAAACCCTGTTTGTTTCCTAAACTAGGAGCTGTCCCTTCATGTGTGACGCGTTGGGAGCTGCCATCCAGGCTTGTGCTCTCAGCTTCATCGTCTGAGCTGTTTGAGTCTGACAGAGTGGGATTAAAGGGATCATAGATATTATTACTCTCTTGTTCCTTACTGGCTGGCATATGTGATGCTAGGAACATCTGTTTATCCCTGTGCAGCTTCCTCTTTTTTGCTTCATCTCTCTTTTCTCTCCAGCGTTCCTGCATGCCGTCTCCGCTAGTAGAGGAAGCCGCAATGCTTAGCCGCCTTGAATGCCAGGAGTTCCCACTGGAGTTAATGCGGAAGCTCACTGCCGATGAAGAGGAGGAAAACGAGGAATAACGTGACTGGCTGGCGGAAGAGCCAGTGGAGGAGGTAGAAGAGGAGAATGAGTTGGAGAAGGCTGATGACGAGCCTTCTCCGTCAGGTCTGTGCCTCTGGGCCTGACCGTCAGCTCTGCCAGCCTTTTGCTGGTCTACGCTTTGATGCCTTCCCTTGTCCCCAGCAAGGTTGTTTATGCCTGTTTCTGGCATGTCGTAACCATTACTACTGGTGGTAGAAATACTACTATTTCCCCTACTACTACTGCTATTACTGCCACTGCTGTCACCTTGACTAGTGCCATCATTTGAGATACCACTGCTCTCCCTTTTTATTTTTGGTATCCTAGGAAGCACAGACACGTCTACCCACATGGGCTTTGTTGGTGTTTTTTTAGATCGGGAGTTTGATGGGGCCTTGATCTTAAAGTTAGAGTCTAGGGTGGGCTGGATGGATGAGGAGGGGCTGGGGACTCTTATTCCATTTGTTCCCCGGTGACCAGGAAGGTGGGTGGGTCTGATCGGAACAGGTGGCTTTAAAACCAGATGACCTCGGAGTGGTAAATCAGAATGGGGTGATGATTGGATGTGGTTGGCTGAGGATGACATGTAGGGGGGTAAGTGCGAAGAGCTCTGGGAGAAAGGTCTGTCCACGGAGCTATGGGAGGATCCTGGTTGGTCTCCGTTGTAGTGGAGGGACGGAGAACTGTCTCCTTGGTTGGGTGACATCACTGGGTTGATCTGGGTGCTGGAATCTCTGGAGCTACTGCTTTTACAGCCTGGCTTTAATGCAGATGGCATTGCTGTAACACAAAAGAAATGTGTAAACGATAAACACATATAAAGAGTGGAATAAAAAAAATATTTTGCGTTGCTCAGCACATTACACTGATTTACACAACATACAATGCTCACAGGAATTATTTGTGAAATTACAAAGTGTTAGGAAACACCAGAAAATCAGCTGAGAGTGAGTGACAAATAACTAACTCACAAGCAGCACTGCTGGCCTCTTGTGTTAAAGTTTGATATTCACTAACTGGACGTGCATTTGATATAAAGCAGCAAGGTTGAAGTTAATTTGAAGATGTTTGATATTCAACAGCTGGACTTAAGAGAAAATAACTCTATTTCAAAAGCATCAATTATTTTCATGAGAGGTGAGATGAGGTCAGATCTCTGGTCCTCTGTCTGCCTCTCCCAACTACTACTCAAGCAGCTATAACACTTTAAATTAAATCTCACTGTTTAGACCTTGTGTTTAAAAAATGAGCCCCTCACACTTACTTTGCTTTGTAGCTTTAAGGGAACCATCTCGATTAATAACGACATCAGAGCTGTCCATCAAAAGCATGCTCTGTCCTGATAGGATGCTGCCCAGCAGGTCAGGCACAGGAGCCGCCTCCACAACACCCTCTGCTTGGGGGACATCCATACCCCTCCTGGTATAGCAAAGGAAAGCTTTAATTAGACCAACTATATTTTTTAAAGTATTCATCAAGCTAGAAACCATCTTGACCACAAAGACTGAGACAGCCATGGCACATTTGTAGTGTTTGGAATTGTTGTTTAATCATTGTTGATTTGTAATCTGCTCATCACTTTCTGTTCTTAGCAAAACAGGTGACAGATTTTTACACATCACTTGACCAAGAAAAGAAAAACCAAGATATTTCGATCACAGAAACCATTTGTCATAAAATGCCAGGTACTTTAGTTACAAATATTCTCCATCACGCCATGCACACGTTCACAGCTTACATTGGTTTTTACTTTCAACCTAGCAGCATTAGCCAATTCTAGGTCATTATAACAAGAACTGACAGCATTTAAAAGCCCTGAATACTTACACCATACTGCAGTAAATGCTTGTTCATGTTAGGGATTGATAAGAAGAATCAAAAAGTATGTTCCCGGGTTAGCTAAGATCCTAATCAGAATCTGTTCTGGATAACCAACACTACACATCATGCTAAAAAGGGGTTGTTACCTGGAAAGGCTTGCAGTGACCGGTCGAGCTACTGGCTGGTGAGAGCGAAGAGCAGAGTGAGAAATCCCTCGTCTCTTGGCCTCCAACAGCGATGTAACATGGGCGTGCTGCTCATCCTCCTCGCTGATCAAATCAACACCGTACGACACAATTAAATAATTAAACTGTGTAAACTAAGCTACATACAAACACAGTGAAGATACATAAACACTATCCACACTTGTACTATATATTTAAAAAGATGATAGTGATAACCACATAATAATGATTATAATACGGCTGACCCAATTTCATTTTTGTTTGTTTGATTACAAAAACAAAATTGCATCGCACAATTTTACACTATCAGATCAGAATAAAAGCTTAGATCAAAGTATGTGACAAGGAGTTAGCGTACCAAGGAATCAGGACCACTAGACCAGTATGGGAGTGGCACTACTAACCATCTCTATGCATTCCCCACATAATATACAATACGAATATGAGGTCTGTAAAGTGGTATTCAGGTAGGTCCTACAATATGAATCTTACCGTTCCACAAAAGGATCCAGGTCAAATGGATCTCCATAGATAGAGAGGGATGCAGCGCCTATGTCAGCCCGCATGCTGCTTAGCGTGTGCTCTGATGGCCGGTATACTGTAGGAAGCGAAGAGCTCTTCTTGTCCTTTACAATTCTGAGATTATTAGCAATACGGCTTCGAGGAGTGGCTGCCTTTTTCAACATCTAGTGGGGAAAACGTAGTTATAGAGTTTATCTAGAGACTACAAGAGAAATTAGTCATTCGTTGTTCACGTTCACTGTTAGATACATCTAGTGAAATGTCTCAAGACTGATGTTGATGACACTCACCAGCTTTTTTCTGGATTTAGACTTTCTCCCTTTCCGTTTCCTCCTCTTGACTCCTGTACTTCCTAGTAGTTTACCTTTGTTTCCCATAGAAGAAGATGTCTTCTTTCTTTTGACCGTTCTGCGCCTTCCTGTTTAATCAATAATAAAAGGTATCCCCCATTACAAACACATCACTATGTCATAGCTATCTCTTGCCTTTCCTTCCACTACACGTGTTCATGTGTGTGCTTGCGATTATGCTAACCCTATCTGAAAACTGTTGCTTATTTGTATACGTGTGCTTACTTACTGCTTTTGCGCCTGCGGCTAGATGGAGCATGAGGTGTGAAGTCCCGTATATACACAGCCGTGTTAAGCCCAGCCACCACAGCATTAATGGTCTCATCTAGCCAAGTGGACTGCATAAGATACCTTGGAGCCAACTAGTAAGAAAAAGTTTGCTTTATCCCACTGGTTTACTTTCACAAACCATTGTTGTCTGAACACAACTCCCAAACACATGCACTGCTCCTTAACGCAAGCATTTCACTCAACAATCACATTACAACTACAAATGTCAAAAACACGTTATCATTTCAGCTGTGAGCAACATTAAAATGCAATACCCCAACACACAGCTTATTAAATCATACATGTCGTCAGTAAATCTAATCTGCACAACAACAAAAAATCAAGACATTTCTGCAAGATTCAGTCTTGTGACGATGCTGCGGAAGTGAGTTAGAAAATAAGCCAATAAGCGTCACGCCTCATGCCAAACCTGTGATGTGCGTGCCTGTGTGATGCGATGTCGGTTGACATTAGCTCGAACCCTCTCACTCTGCTGAGTTCGGGCGATAGCTCTGGTGGGACCTGCAGCACGAGGCTGGGAGCGGCTGGTGGCAGAGTGGGCAGTAGAAGGTAGGCTCTCCGTATCACTAACTTCTTCAGCTGAAGCCCCTGAGTACAGAAGAATTAAACGTCAAAAGTCGCTAACACGTGCAAACCAATTCTTTGAGTGCTTAAGCATGACCACTTGTAATGTATGTAGTTTTTTATTTTGATTCTTTTTTTTTAGCAATACATTTTTGTTGAAAGTGAGTTACCTACAGAAAGAGTAATTCCGCATAAGAAAATCAAATCAAATCAAATCAAACACATAAAACTTACTATGGTAGCATTTTCAAAGAGCATCATTAACTTAAATATGTAAAAGACAATATGTAAAATTACAAGATTTCTTTCTATCTTTCCATTTGTAAAGGACTACAAAGTCCAAAATTTTGTTTGAACAATTAAGGAAGGCAAACAACTTAAAGGCTTACTTGAGTGATGGTTGTTGGCTTCACACTCAGGACAGAACCATTCCTCTACAGGAACAGAGTCAAGAGGTGGAGTGAGACACTCCATGTGATACCTATGGGACAGAAAGGCTTAACAGATGTTTCTGATGATAACAGATCTGACAACAGCTTTTAAGGCTGTAAAAATGTAAGGGTTAGATTAGTACAATAATATCTATCTCACCCAGCATCACAGCCATCACAGAGCAGGAGGCGGTCCTCACGGTCACTGCCCCCACACACCTCACAGTTGGTCTGCTCCAGGTCCACATCTACAGTTTCCTCTAGACCTTCCTTCACAGGCTTTTGTACTGTGATCTGAATGAAGCAGTCATCACAAAAATTACACATTCAATTAGGCCACACAGCATACATGTATAGGGAGTAAACAGAGTTAATAAATGTTCCAGAAGTTATGCTACCAAAGACTGAACACACTCACCACTTTTTTCACTTTGCCTCCATAACATTTCCTTAAGTATATGCTGTTGAAGGAAATGCGGTCTACAGGACACGAATTTGCATTCTAAATAGTGGGAAACAAAAAGCACTGAAAATGAGCCATTCTGCTTCCTCTACAACAGATGCTTTTTAAATGCAGAGAATATCCTGATAATCAAAAGGAAAGGAGGAGCTTTCTCCTTGGAATAAAACCAGATTCAGACCCACCTTGGTCCATTCAAGGATGCAGTCGAGACAGAAGTAGTGCTCACATCTCTCTGGTGTTGCAACAGGCTGGCTGCTGAATGAGTTAAGGCAGATGGGACACTTCTCTGTGTCCTCATCCGAGCTCATCCCTGCAAGGTCAGCAGAGGTTCCCCCAAAAGCTCCATCCTCAGCTTTTGCATCTACCTCCTCTTCCTCATCTGATAAAAGTAAGATAAAATCTATTATGTGTGTACCATACAAAGTATATTTTTTGTGAATATTGCAGCACAACACTGAGTAGTGGAAATACAAAGATACTTATTCTAGACACCATAAGTGTGTAGTGTATGGCAGAAGCTTATTTTTCCACTTTCAACTCAACAGGAAAACTAAGGCTTGTTAAGTAACGACAATTCCAACATTGAGTAGGTTGAATCAACAGCTAAACATTAGATAATAAAGTGTTTTCTTAATGACATAAACCTTAATCAGAGAAACAACTTGAACAAAGAATAATTATATGGTAATCTAGTCTAATCTAAAAGAAAAACCAGTCCACCACCACCATCTCTGACAACAATATAAACTGCACATTCAGTCACTCCTACCATCCTCCTCTTCATTCCCCTCTTCTTCCTCCTCCTCATCTTCATCAGCCTCTCCTTCTACGTGATCCTCCTCTTCTTCCTCACCACTGTCAGACTCCGCCTCCTCAGACCCCCCCTCAACATCGTCAGAGTCATCTAGGGGGGAAAAGTGTATTTAAATGCGCAGACAATACATGTATTACACTATGTTTGAGACTGTACACTCAAGGAAGATAATGCAATTTGATGAAAAGCATGTACTCATTCATTCATCTGCTTATGATGTTATACATAACAATCATTTTAAAGAAACTACCTGAGATGGCCCACAACACAGGCCTTTTTCCTTTGCTGTGGGATGTACTGCGGTTGACCAGCTCATCTTGGCTGTCATCTTCATCCATGGCTGACCATCAGAAGAACAGATGAACAAACTCTCTGACAGCTTTTCTCTAAAATCCCCCTTAGAAGACAGACCTGCATTGCATAGTGCAAGTGTTTAAATGACAGATAATGCCTAGATTCTTCTTGTGTATAAATTGTATGACACAATTTGGTCTGCATGAATCGTATTAAAAATTAAGTGTATTGGTAACATGGAGGACAATCTACTCACTGTTTAAAGGACAGGTGATAAAGGTCCAGATTTTCAACCACCTTTATGGAATGACAAGGTGGTTTCTTATTTTCCTGAGTCCTTGAGCAGAAAGGGGAAATGATCATCAAGCACGTGCTCTTGGTTAATGGGGTGTAGTAATAAGTACAGTGAACAGCCAAATTAAGATTTACTTACAAACACCGAGTGGCATTTAAGAGCTCGTGGGTAGTTCAGAAATTATAATACAGCAGTTTTAATGGACCGGATTTTCTAACTTACTTTTTTTGTTTGGTGACAAGCAGGAAAAGGTTATATATTAACCTATATATAAATGTTAAAATAAGACAGCTAGCCAACAGCAACCTACAGACGATGCTATGGCTACATTTGTAAACAAAGAAGAAACCTCGGCACTAAACAGAGTGCTCCCTCTATGCATCGTATAAACTATACATGTGGGGTATATGTAGATATACGCATTTTAGATTGCACACTGACAAGAATATCGGACTAGCTTGTAACGCTGTTCTTACTGGACAAATGACTAGCTAGTAACATTAGCTTCAGTGTAGCGTGTAGCTAGCCTCGGGATAGCTAAATTTAGCGAACGTCAACTACAAGCTCTTTCGGACACTGCACCTAAAACAGTGTGTGGGGGGGTAGAGGGATTTATATAAGTTGCCAGTTCAAACCTCACAACTACAATGTCACATTCGAGTATTTAATATTAATTTCAAACCTACCCTATGAAGTAGCGTGATTTTTGTTAGAGAGATTTGAAGTCTCCACTGTTGTTGAGTGACACCACCGGCTGGCTACAGACGGAAATGGCCGAGTGCACTCTGTGACTCTTAAAGAGACAGTATCCGTTTGTTTTGAGATCAGTCGTATACACTAATAGCACCACTATAGAAATTATATTAGTGTGCTTATTAGTGTTATGTCTATTAGTGCGTGCCCAATAATATTTTAGGCACATTCTGTAATCACCAATTTGCAGGTATTTTAATACATGGACTAACACAATATAACAAATGAACCAAATGTTGTGTGATGCTATGTTTAAAGTAGTAGAGCAGCGCTATATTTTTAATTAAACACAAACACACATATATTTTTTTCCCACATGGTACCTCACCTCAATTATAAATTAATATGGTCGAAAGAAAAACAGAATTACATTTTAAATGCCCACACTGTGTAGCCTATTCTTGTAGTTATTGCAGTTATTGTGCTTGTAGTGGAAACAAGCACAATAACTGCATTTACACAGACATTTGGCCTCAAATTTAGTATAAACAGAAATGCAATTTAGTGATAAAGTTCAACGTGCACATCACACTAATTAGTGGCCAATCTACGGGTGTAAACTGTTTGAAATAAGAAACTTTTGAGACAGGTGTTAATGATACATTCTAACGAGGTTTCACATTCCGCACCTAACCCTTCCTTTATACTAATCAAAAACATTTTAAAAGTCTGGTAAATCTTTTTTTTTAATCTTTATATCATAACAGTATATTACCAACTTAAATCTATTAGTTACTACACCGCCACAAATCACAAGCAGTCAATACAGCAATCACGTGCCACTGTCGCCCCCCAGTGGTAACTTTATCATTACAAAATCAGCTGTTACATAATATAATATAATCCTGATTTGCTACTTCATGCTTTGGGGTTATGTGTATCCTGGCTGAGGATAATCCAACAGGATTTGGACAGGCAATAAATGGTCAGAAGAAAAATCTACCTAAACCAAATAAAGGTTTTGATAATATCCTAGAAACAAAGAGAGAACATCATGTTCCAGTCGCAAAGGTGAAAGAGGGGTCAATTAAATGAAGAGATGTTCTAAAACATTACCTTGACGAAAGCTATAATTTTGATAATAACATTGTAATATCCATGCTATTACTGTGCAGTGGTATATTACTATTTTTGTAACTGATTAATGGAGTACAATAAATGTTCTTTAACTACTTAATGCACATTTTTCACGTGGCGTTGACATTTAAAGGGTAAACACATTCAAATGTAAATTGCAGTTTCAAATTGATGTGATGTTCTACGATTTGTTAATGATGGGAGGGAGTCCTGAACTCTCATTCCGTAAATAATTGAGTGTTCATCGTCGTCGTCGTCCTCCTCGTCATCGTCAGATCAGACCGTCATGCTGCTCCTTGGTACGTGCACATCCACACTCTGCTCATGGCAACACTGTACACAAGTAAGCCGAGTTCAACCACTTCACACTGCGGGGGTGGGGGCGTCCTTTGTCAAACAGGCTTAAAGTACACGTATCCTACCTCCAGTAGCAGCTGGCGCATCACATGGCTGCTATTTAAGGGAAAAGAAGCCAGTGTCGCATTGATGTTTGCAATAAACAATGTGCCAGGACAAGAAACTGTTAACAGATAATGGTTTCTTCCTAATGTACGACGTGCAGAACTGAACGCGCCGCACCCCAACTATAACACTGAAAGTCAATCAAAAGTGCTGACCTCATAAAACCCACCCCCCTGAGATTTTTATTTGTCGATCATCCATGATGGGTGGGCCATTCAGCTGCAACGCGGCGGCCCATTGGCTGTGCATGGTGCCAGTTAGTTTCCTAATTTGCATAACCAGGTCGGGTTGCAGATGCAGGGGAGTGGGCAGGGTAGGGGTAGTGCAAGTGGACTGAACTTCTGCGTCGGTGTAGGCTATAGTCTTAAAATGCACCTAACTTTAGTCATGCACTTTGATTTCTTTAAGAGAAAAAACAAGTTGGAGGTTTGGAGAGATAGTAAACCGAGTCCTATCGGCGAAAATGAAAGATTTTTTCTTTTAAAATTAAGCCAAAAGAAAACTTGAGACTGGTAAGTAGCTCCCTTTATCTGCCACTATTCTTTATTCTGTCTATATGGTGTGGATAAATAGGCCACATCCAATGTCTCATTAGGTGTACCTTTTATATACATTTATTTACAGTTGTCAGATGTAGTTGTTTATTATTTTGGAACTTTTTCATGCCAATTGAATTTGAAAGCATTTTATTATATGTCGGTAGCCAAATAGCCTACACACATCGAGGACTGAAAGCCAGCTGTAATTAATAATTATTTACTGTTTGTTACAGTGTTGTTAACATAGAGGCGTAAAGATGTCTCGATTTAATTAGATTGATATATCATTTTGCGTTGTTTAGATTAATTTATATAACGCTTTATTCTAAGTACAAGTGACGTGAATAGATGAATTTATAGGCCGACCAGTAATCTCGACTCTTCATGTTGATTTATCTGTTTTATTGCTGTTTTATTATACGGCCCTCGTGTTTCTCCACAGATTATGTGTGCCCATGGTTGTCGCTATAATGTCTGAGATCTAAAAGCAGGTAAGCCACTGACTAACGCACATTGTGCCAGTTGCCAGTTCCACTGTGCGTGTGACAGCGGCTAACCTGCTTTTGGGAGTTCTTCTCATCTTTGGCTCGTCCAAGACCAACCACAGCCGGACCACCTACATACAAGCAGCGCTTGATCATGTCCCGGGCACATTGCTGGGACAGGCGTGCTCAACATGCCTGCTCTCCCAGCGGAATCCATGTGTACTGTTGCCCACTTCCTCTTATGTTTATATACTGTGCCTTATTTAGCTTTTTGCATTGCCTCCTATGGAGACGACCTCTCTAATGCCACCTACTGTCAAGACTATTGGTGAGTGTTTTGTTTCAGTTTCAGTTTCATCTGTGTGGTTTGGACATGATAATCATCATCATACTCACTGGTTCCCACTGGGACCCTCCGTCAAAAATGAGCATTACCATAAAGACGCTGAACTTGGTTTTTACAACAAAATGGAGAATAGTCTAGTAATGTGTCCACACCCCTTTACACTAGTAGAAGCAGTTTAGCAGTTATTTATTAAATTGTGAAGCAATTCTGAATTCCAAGTAAGCAAATCCAAATCAATTGTATTCAGACATTATGTACCATGTATGTTTGTATAGTAACCCTCAAGTGAGAAGTAAAGTTTCTAATCAAATCAATTGTGGAATCGTGAATCTTACTTTCTGTTTTACAGTGTAATGCATTTCTTGGCAGTGAGGATGATTCATTTCCATCGGTGCATACTGACCCATTGTGACACAGAGGAATAGATAAGTGCAGTATGTCAGACTCATTAACTTGTGTGGCCCCATTCATCATCATTGTGCGGACGTGCAGATGCTCACTTTCGTCCGCATCAAGGAGGTTCCTTCCCAGACACCCACTGGCTGTTGTAAACATGTATTGATCAGTCAAACGTTTCGCTTTTACGTTCATCTGAGACCTTCCAAAGGGGAGCTGGTTAGGGTTCATGTGGAGTGCCGTTGTATGAGCAAACATAATTCCCTCCGTGAAGTGTCCTAAAATATCATCATAATCTGTTAATGTCCCGTTTATGAGATTGGAGTCCTCTGGGTTTAGATAGGAAGTGGGTGAGGTTGGATATATTTCGCATTGCATGTATCATAATAAGATTAAAAATAAACATGTACAACACTTGCCTGAGGTCATCCGAAAAGAAAACCTTAGATCTTAAGGGTCCACAAATAATGCATTGTTTTTCAGAATTAAAACTTTTTTTCTACATCATTAGGGGGCACATGACCTAACTTTAAATACTTTACAATGTAAATGTAGTAGTTGGGAAATACAAAGAGGAAGACTTTATGTAGACGTGCATTTGCAGTATCTTTCACGTCTGCAGACAGGTGTCAGCGTTGCACCATGCTGTGGGCTTGTCCAGACAGTGGAAACTAAACAAGGATTTATAGCTTATCTAACCCCTGCCAAGCCAGACAGCTCTAAATCTAATCAGTAAAACCCAATTCTACACAATTAATCATAGCATTTACCTCCTTACGTCTAAACACACGGTGAAGAGGAAAAAGTATAGTGTTGATGTTCAAGTTCTTGATATCCATTCACTTAAATGTGTGCATGCTTGGGCTTTTACCTGGAAAGTGTCAGCAGATGAGAGTATTCATAGAAATCCACAGGGTTTCAGTCGGGTTAGCCAGAGCACTAGGGAAGATCAAGTCACACACATATTTACTCTCCCGGGTAAATAAACATGAAAGGGGTGGAGGACAAACGTGTGTTTATCTTATCATACCAGGGTGATTTTTGTCACAAATGACAGAATATAAAAAAATGAGTTGTTTTATTGTCAGTAATTTATGAAGCGATAAAGAGAACATAGACTCAGAAGGATCAAGTCTATGATTTTCTGCACTCGGATGTTCTCTGGTGCTAAGAAAGAAGACACATTTCATTAGACTACTAGCATGAACACACAAAATTGAAATTAAAAACTACCAACAAGGTACATTTACAACTAAATAAATCAATAGTCAGCATTCTTAAATGATCACAGGTTTGTGGTGCCCTTGTGTATTTATGGTCACATGTCTTGTAGATATACTGTGTTACATCACCCATACCAGCAGCAGCTGTGATGCCAGGATGTTTGCCACATTTCCTTCTGCTCCCGAGGATGCACTTTGTGAACTTTCAATCAGCCACCTATGAATACCGGCTTTAAAATGCCCAGAAATGATCACGCATCTGAGGGACCATTGTACCACAAGCAATGAGGAGAGCATGCATATTTCATTACCTATAATATATTCATAATGCATTTCACATAGGAGATTCATGGCGCTGTCATTTTTAGAAAGTGTACACTGGTGTGTTAATTATTTACTACAGAATATTCCAGATGCACTGCAACTCCACTCCTAGTTACTGTAGTTACAAGAATTATAATGAAATGTGATTTCATAAACAGGGTATTAAGAAACTCAATCACTCAACAAAAGATTATCTAAAACACAATGCCCATTTTTATTATATTTAAATACACAGTAATAGTAATAATTGCACTAGGCAAAAGGTTTCTAAATTATTTTACATTTCATACAGATACTTTGCAGTGTTTACAGTAGCAAAACGCTGTAAATATATTTGTCTTGTGTATATACAGTATGTATATCTTGGTAGATTAAATAATGACATGAGTTACAAAGAAAGGGGTTAAATAAGAGGTGACGGTGAAAGAACAGTGAACAAGTTTCCCTTGGCCCTGCGGTCCATGTTTTATCTCCATGATGACTCTCGGGATCTCAGGACTGCAAGACACACAAAAATAAGTGGGGATGATGATCCCTTTGTTTGAAAAACATTTTTCAGCTAAGACAGAAGGAGAGACCTGGGTCAATCAAAAATAATCACACATGCCTACGAGCAGCACAAGCTGACACCACACCAGTTACTGGGTTAATCCCTTTACCCGTAGAGGTTGTGGACTATGACTGAAGTCTTATAGTCAGAGTAGCATTTTGGGACAGAATTGGTTTCAAGCACGTTTGTATAACAAGTACTGAGATGTATCTAGCTTCCCAAGCAAGGAGCGGCTGTATAATCCCACAAAGGAAACACCAGACTGTAGACGGTAAGGACATAGTGCACACTCAAACACACAAACCTTTGACCTGTCAGCATTATAGAGAGACATATGATAAAATGCAAAGTCTATGATTAAGTAAATATTGGTTAAGGTGGTTTGCATGGTCATTTGTGGATAACAGTAATGGAAACGCCAAAAGCACTGGAAACAGCTTCCGTTTTACACTTCATTTTTGTTATTGGAACTTATGTAAGTAATCTCATCCTAAATCTGCTGTACGCTGAGGCACATTGCAATTTATAACAGGTCAAATGTTAGGTGTGATGACAGCAAAAGAACCAGGCACATCCATGCCAATAGAGGAAAAGAAAGATATCTTAAACCATGACCCTGTGGCACTATTTTTGAAATGTATCCTTTCTATTAGCATGGAGCTTGACAAAAATAAACTAGCAAAAGCTATATGCTCCCAAAATAAGTTGCAGTGCCATCAAGCAGATACATTTCTCTGTAGGCAAACAAGGGCCAAGGCTTCACACAGGAAGAAAATGGGACAGTGCAAGACATTTTGCAGAGCCCTCTGTGAAAGGCCCTTGCTCTTTGGAAGTCAAGTGTTACCAAAGTACAAGGCATTGTATAGATACACCCCTCACATACAAATAGTATCCATACATACAAGGCAAATTGAATTGACATTGGTGCCATATCTTTCCATGTCACAGTATAAAAGCGCTACAATCAGAATGTCTGCTACAGTCATTCCCTGTGCGATCGATGCTTTACATGGAGATACGGTGAAAAGCAGCTGTCAGTAGACGATTGTTGACTTGGGGGTGTGAAGGCCACTCTGTATTACAGAGGAGGGTATTAGGAGCAAGTTTCCAGAGGCATTAAAGTATAACTAAAGCAGCTATTGTTAGTCCAGAAGCAAACAGAGAGAGAGGAGGACGAGGGCGGGGAGTAGTAGAAGGATAGTATAGACCCAGAAAATGAAAACTTACAGTGATATGCGAAAAAACGGAAGGAGGAATGTCAAAGATTAAGTAAACTGTAAAAAGTAAGGGATAGGAATCAGCTGAAGACACAGAAGAGAAGTCTATCAGCTTTTAAAGGCAGAGCACAGGGAAGCTGCTGAGAAGGAGCAGGGGCCTTCACCATGTAGATGCTTCCACTACCCAAGATCAAAAAACGGCAGCTGTAGCCTTAAACCCAATCAAGCTGGGGTAGAAAGTTTGGGGACAGGGGGCTCTGGGACCAGGGGGCAGGCAGGGCAGGAGAGGAGAAGAGCAGGATGGACTTGGGAAGCAGCAGGGTCTCACACATACACACCCTCAGGGTTGAGACTGGACACTAGAGGGTTTTGCAGGTTACGTGGATGTCCCAGGAACTGTTTGGCAGTGGGGCGAGGTGGTGATTCCACTGTAGTTACACTGTGGCCTGATGGACAGAAAGACATGTTTAGCAGGCAAGTCATTTGACTTTAACAGCCAAGAATACAATGTTGAATTTTGAGTTTTAACATGTATTGTTGTTTCCATACTTCCATTACTGTATCCTTCTTGCAGAAGATGTGCCAGTTCTAACTGCTCCAGTTGCTCCTGAAGCTCTGTGCGTGAGTGGGTGTGCGCTGGCAGGACACCTGCCTGTTGAATAAACTGCTGCAGGTTACACTGCCTCAGCTCTTTATTCAACTCCTCCAGCTCCTCCTGTTTGGCCTGAGATGGAAAAATAAAGATGGATCAGTGAGGAAAACAAAGGATGATTGAGAGCTCACATCAGTCAGCGCTGACTCACTGAACGCTGACACCTTGTTTGCCTCTAAAGTGGGCGCAGCATACGGAAATGGGATGAGCTAAACATATCTATTAATCAGTAGATACAATTCTGTTCTGCATGGTTTTAATGATGACTGTAATAATAACACACCAGCATCAGAAGGTATTAATGTATTTATTAGGCAGGACTACTGTATTTGTCCTTTAGCTCACACTACTACTACTGTAAATGCAAAGCCTCTTTTAACCATAAGGGGGCAGCACAGTCTACAAGTTTCAGGTCACTGATGAAGACCATTCAGCCACCACTTCAGCTACAATGAATCATCAAAATTCCACAAATACCATAGGCACTTTTCTGATTCCAGCAGCCTGACACATATCTATAGATCTATACATGGCTGCTGCCTTGTCTTAAGGCCAGGGGGAAAGATATTCATCAGCTCCAATTATTGAAAGCAGTGGATTCAGAGATCCTCCATCGAGACAGTGGCATCACCTTTGCACCCGCAGATTAAACTGTGATGCACACAAACAGGCCAGTAAATCATTCTTAATCGACTATCCATTTGTGCTCAATCAATGTGTCTGCACACAGCACAGGGAGCAGCAGCAGTATGCTATAGCCCCCAACTCCAGTGCCTGTGTGTGTGTATGTATGTAATTAATGTTGGACTGAGACAGCCTGCTGAGGCAGTTCACACCTGCAGGTCTGCCTCCATTTGCCTAATGACAGGAACGCTGTGCTCATCACTACTGACACTTAAACACTCGGCTGGCAGCCTCGACCCATCAGCTGACTGATGACTGACACAGCCAGACATACACACCTTCCCATTTCAAGAATTGAGCTTTATTATACTGTTATCATGTTACCAGTGTTAACATGTAATTTACAGGAAATAAAAGTATCTTAATTCTCCCAGGCGATCACTGCCTGGGTGGCCAAATCCCTCTGCGGTTACTTGGATTATTAACTCTTGAAGTATTGTTGGTTGCATGCTATGACATGGTGGTACATATTATACCACTATGTATGAAAAAAACAAAAGCCTAATACCTCTGTTCTGCAGCAGGATGCTTTCTATATAATTGGCAAATTGATCAAGACACAGTCCTTCTCTGTTCCATCAATCGGGCAGTAAATCTGTTGAGTTCACCCCCAGAGTCAGACACATTCCCATGAGGAAGCTTGTTGTTATGTTTTAATCAGTTTTGCAGCCAGTTTGCTATTTATTACTTGGAGCCCAGTGAACTGGGACAACAGTCTTTCAGTCTGGATGGTCTTTGCTAATGAAGACATGGAAACACTAGACTACAAATATTTTCATTGAGCTCTGTTTCCTTTTGACAAAATATCTTCACTTTCACTTCCCTAGCTGAAACAAGACTTAAAGAGCTCCACAAAGTGGATACCCAAGTCTTGGGTTTCATGTGGTAACTTGAGATTCACTTTAAACTGGGTTAGGCTTTTTATTGATACAGCCACGTCTATGACAACCACCAAAAGTAAACAAACAATGACACCACAAACTATGATAAATTGAAGCTGAGTAGATCCAATAAAATGGGCTTTGGTTCTACAAATCAATCCTCTTTAATCTCTTTTTCCATACACGGGGTACAAAAATATGTAGATACTGGCAATGTACTATAAACACCATTGGTAACCACATGTTCACAACATGCATACAAGATGATACCTGCCAAACCAGTTCAGCTAGACTTTAAATAGTTCAGACAATAAAACATTTCATACAAGGTAGGATATGAGTCTACAGTAGTCATGTCATCGTAATTTCATGAATCATTACTTATATATATCAAAATGCCACAACAAATCATTTTTCCTGTTTTACTATTCAGTATTCTTTTTCATTTTTATGAGTGTCTCTGCACTGTTGTTTGTCTGCTGCAGTATGCAAGTAGGAGAGGGATACAGTTTTGCAGTATAGCTAGAAGAGGGTCTATGCTACACCCCTCAAATGACTACACATGGGCTGATGTGGAATTACAGCCCTTTTTCCAGAACCGTGACCTCTCTCCTTACCTGCAGCAGAGACTCTGCCTTCCCCCGAGCCTTGTCAGTCTCAGATAGCTGCTCCCCCAGCTCTGTCCCATGATTCTCCTGTCTCTGGAGCTCTGCCGTCACGGCATCGAGAGACTCCTCAGCTCTGTTGGCTTTCACTTCTGCCTGGCTTTCCCGCTGGATCTCTTGCTCCAGCTGAGCAGCTCGAACAGAAAAGTCGTGGAGCCGCCGTCCACAGTCGTCTAGCTTAGCATGGAGCTCCCCCAGCTTCCTCCTCATTCCTCGCTCCCTCTCCACCTCTGCCTGAAGCTCCTCCTCCCAGTACTGCTCATGGGCGAGCTCGGCCTGGTTCCTCCGCGCCGCTTGCTCCAGAGCGGCCATCTCATCTTGCAAGCGAGCGTCAGAAACTGGTGAAGGACATGGAGATGGGGAGGGGCGGTCCCAGGTATGTGACTCCCTCTCTAGAGTTTCTAGCTGGGCCTCGATAGCCCTCAGTCTCTCCTGTTGCTGAAGAACCTTCCTAAAGACCTCCTCTTTGGATGGGCCTATAGGTGGTGAAGGAGATGGGGATGGCACATGAGAGGATACAGGGCTGGGGGAAGGGGAGGGGGAGGCTCTTTGCTCTGGAGAGTCCCGAGGAGACCTCTTAAACTGTTTGGTTCTAGGAGAGGTGGATGGCCCCAGGTTAAAGGTGAGTGCTTTCTTAGGCTGGTTGCGTTTTGAAGGCTCTGGCTCAGGATGCTTGGGCAGTGGGAGGGTAGTCTGTCCATCTTGTTTTAAGCTGGGTGCGTCGCTGCTGCTAGGGCCAGTACGGCGCAGGAAGAACTGAACTTCACTGCCGTGTTGGCCTAACTTAGTCAGAGACTCCAGAGGCCTATCTGTGGCCAACAGCTGCCTCTCTGTATCCCTAAGACGTTGGATCAGGACATAACGGCCCGTCTGACCTGGGGACAGAGAGAGACAGAGAGTGAGTACAAAGAAACACACCTACAAACTGAAAAACTACACAAACTACCTTACCTAAAACACAACCATGTAAAATTGAAGAAGCTCGTATATATCTCTGCACTCTTATAAAAACGGATATTACATAAATCAGTTGGGACCGTTGATGAGTCACTTGTGAAAGACCTTTCTTCTCCTTCAGTGTAGTTAAAGCAGTTGGTTTGCCTCCTCTCACTGCTTCTACAAAAGTAATGCTAAGCGAACAAATGACATCAGACGCATTGCGATGATGCTGATACCTCTAAATCCCTGCCTCTAAGGATTGGAATAAAAGGCTGCTGCGTAAGACTCACACAACATGTAAAAAAAATTCAAATAAACTGAAGTTTCCACAAGGACCTTGAAATTAGGACAAACCCTCCCTAATGGCTTGGCAGGCAGCTCGCTCGTGGAAGGAGAAGAGTGCTAAATCTGGAGTTACAACACTGATGCAGTGTATGGCTTGACTACAGCCAGAGGATGCAGGGACAGAGAGCCGGCTGAAATCCAAACTGACCCCCTGACAATCCAGCAGAGTACTCGATTTAGGTCGGTGGAGAATGAAAAGGTGAGTGCAGAACCGGATTGCTGCAACCTTGACATGTGCAAGTACTTGTTTAGTTTTGTCTTGTATCACATTCTCACTGCCGGGCTGTTATCTAATCACTTAAAGATAAACTGTCAAGCAGACAAAGAAGGTGCCAAGTAACAACAGCCTGGAAGTTGGTATCACAACACGAAGACACAATGATTTCACAACAGAAAAGAGTTTGAGGTACTTACCGATGGCCTGGGCTAGAGCAATGACCACATCCTGGCAGGACGTCTCCTCAGACAGGCCACATACAACCCGCACTACTCCGTCCACCCACACTTTGAGCTCCATCTGGGACCAGGCAGGACGGGGTGAAGGGTAAGATGGTCTTCAAAACAGATCACTTCAGTTCGGGTTGACTCAACTCAACACTGCATGGCACTGACTCTGAAACACAAGAACGGGGAGACGTGTCAGAGGTGTGTGAATGTTTGTGAATGTAGAACCACTGGCGAGCTCTTGGGGGGTGACAAAAAAAGACACCTCTCCAATTTTCTGAAGGCTTCACTGAGTTGTGAATCATGATGTAATCTTACCCCAACATATGACACAACTTGTTGCTAACCTAAACAAAAACACCCTGGAAGCTGTCATATAGGCCTAAAATAGCACCCTCACTTGTTAGTCATTTTGTTTGTTTCTACACCAAAAAGTACAGATGTCAAAAATACTGCTGAGTGAGAACATCATTGATTTGTAAATTCCAAGACCAGCAGCCGAGGGGTAGAGCAGTGTAGCATTTAGTTAAGTTCCTACTGGTTAGTTAAGAGCCCCGGCAGTATCTTGTGGACCTGGGAGCATAAATGCCAATCTGTAACCCAATTAAACGCTCTGCTGCCCTCCTTCAAAGCCGTTATGATAGCTTATTGCCGAGGGGAACGGACAGGGAAAGTGGAGCAACTCAAGTGTGTCTATGTTTGGGAGAGGGTATTTGGCGGGTAGAAATACATAGAAACATAGCAGGGGAGATAGAATAAGTGTGTGTTTTCGTGTGTGTGTTTGTGTCCCTGAATATCATTATGTTCAGTCCTCCCTTATGTCTGTCTGTACTTTTACAGTTAAGCTTCAAAACAAGGTAATAAAATACCGCAGTGCTCATAAAAAGTAAAACGCCTCGGGCAGTGGTAGGATTATCTATAGAATTTGGCACAGCAAATTAAACTTTGTAGCCTAGGTGGGTAAAAGACAACTCTTCACCCACAGTCAGCCAGATGGTGTTTTCTTTCTGTCTGTCTCTCCGGTTCTCAATGGGAGGTGTTTAATACTGAGTCCCACCATTATCTTGCCCCTCATTCAGTGCCTGGCTCTGCTCCACTGGCTGCCTTTAGGGAGCTGCTTTGGAGGAATGCACTGACTTCATCTGCCTGCCGGAAGAATTCCTGCTTTCTTAACAAACCACTCACCCCACCCCTCTGCTGCTGACCTGGCTGCCCCGCACCACCATTACTTCTCCGCAGTTTAGACGCCAAACACAAACTCTGCTGGGTAGCAACAGCCTATCTGATGTGGCAACAACATCACACAGAACAGCTCAACATGACACCACATACAGAGGGAATGACAGCACAGCTCAGAGATTGAACCCGCAGAAAGAGATCACGGGAAACACGCAGGAGATAGAGATGGATGATCACATGTGGATGAAATTCTTTTGAGCCAAGCGAGCGAGATGATTTCATATGGAAAGAACCTTGATACGAAAAGGGAGCGCCATCAAAATCAAACCCCACAAATTTCACCACAGCGGATGTCAATATTTGTCCTCGAGAGGGCACAGTGTGCTGTGTTGCAATACATAATTAAGTCTTACTGGTTGAGTCATAGAGTGAGTAGATAATCATTTACATTTACTGCTGTAACCGGCTTTTTTTTTCTTAAACACGCAGAGGTGAACAGGAAGAAACATTTTAAATCAGCAAACTTTCCTCTATGCAATAGCATCCTCAAACCTTGAAGCAACTGTACAAAAACGGTTTACAAAGCTCAAACAGAGGTTAGACACTCTTTTGTCAAATTGAAACTGCATGTACAAGGAAATTAGGTCCTACCTGGCTGCAATCAATGCAACTTACAAGCAAACAAACTTGCAGACAGTACCTAACTGAAAGGTTTCTATATCTGTCCGGGATTTCGATGCACTGTAACAATCTCATTAAATGAGAGCACAAACACACAAACATCTCCCAGCTAAGAATGTCACTCTCCCATGATGCTTAGTTCTTGTCCCTCCTGGCTGGTGAAATGTGATAATCTGCACTAACAGGAAACAAACAGGCCTGTGAGTCTCAGGTTGCTGTATATTCTCTTTGTCACAGGGACAACAACACTGAGAACCAGACATCCGCCTGACCCAGCTCCTTTTCACGGCACAGCTCTGGAGTCCCGTGTCAACTCTCATCGAAACACAGATAGAGGAGAGGCAGCTTTAGATGGTTTGTGGTAATGTAGTCTCACAATCATGAAGCATACCGCAAACGTGGCGTCTCAACAACAATTATAGGGGCTGAAAAAATCTTCAAAATACTGCAGAAGCCAAGCAGTCTATCAATCAACACATTTACAATGCAAAAACGAGGGCAAGTCTACTGCAGAATGTTTGGTTTTAGAGTCAACATGCAAATGCTGTCGACTGCACACACACACACACACCCATTCTAATCCAAGCCACTAAAGTTATCCAAAACTCAATAATATTATCCACATGGCAACACTCATTCTCCATACCCTCAGGTCACTCCCACCGTAACACATCCCAACTTTCACCCTAGCCCCACCCACCAAAACAACACGTAGGACACAGTTTCAGTTGAAACTCTGAGCTTAGGCCAGGCGTGTGTTTTCTCAGTGGAAGAAATCTAGAAAATGTATAACCACTTTGGAGGTAATCAGCAAACTGAAGCAATCAAAATTCTCCCATTCCAGGCTGAGACACAAGCCTGTCCCCCCTAAAAAGCAGTTGAGGAGCTTAAATTGAATAAAGAAAAAAGACAAGGCATACTGTATGATGAAAGGGAGAGAAAGAGAGATGACAGTGAGGAAGACAGGCAGTGAGCAAATGAGAAAGGGAGAGAATAAATGTGGGGGGGGAAGTCTGACAGATAGACAGATATAGAGGGAGAACGAGTGGAAGCGGAAAGAGCAGTGATTGGAGCCATGTGCCATTCTCTCTCTCCCCTCTCATCATCACTCACCCATCCAGCTAACCCGCTTTGCGTCTTTCATCACCCTGTCTGTGCCTCTGTCTGTCTCTCTTCAATAACAGCCTCCCAGCTCCTTGCTGAATCTGACTCGAGGCAGAAGTGGTTAGCATCACAGCCCTGCGGACACACTGGGCATGATTCGGCTCGTCTGTGTGCCACTCGGCGTGAGCGATGAATTGCTGTAAATTGTTGTGCCCTTTTGGACAAGCTGGGCACAGAGAAGTGTCCATATGCCAAAATTACTGCTGTTTACTTTAAATAAATGACAACACCTGAGGTTTGAGAATGAACATCTGTGGATTAAGACATTTTGTCTTATCAGACGCCCATTTTGTGATATGATTTATTTTCTTTACAATTTAAAAGATAACACCTAACATCTGGCTCAGACAACAATCTTGTGGGAGACATGGGAGACATTGATTTTTGTCTTTTTCTTACACAAGAATCCCAAAAATGCACGCAATGCATACACAAAGAAAACACACACACAAATGCACGTGTATTTGTGCAGCTGGACAGACACACCCTTAACCCTCGATTTCCTTTGAAAAGGTTTGAACGATTTATTTCTGTTGGCCATGAGTAGGAGAACTGGGAGACAACGAGTAAAGCTTCACCCAAAAATTCCAAGCAAGGTTAATGCACTGTAGCTTTCTCAACACCTGAGCCCTTAAGCTACATCAAGAGTATTCTTACTGGGTGTGTAATTTGTCAGTATGTTAGTTTCATGCGTTCATGTACAAGCTTAAATGTGTTTGCAAAGAGACAAGCCATTTAGGCCTATCTTTATTAGAGGTTGCTCCAGCTCAGAGTCATTACTGTGCTATCTCTGCAGCAACAGAAGTCCAAGGAACAATGGCAAGAGCAAAGGGCAGAGTGTACATCACACACTGCCTCAGATCTGAACCACAGACACACAGATACACAAACACACAGAAATACAACAGTGTAGACAAACAGCAATATCAGCATCAGCAGAAAAAAAAGAGCCTGGCCCAGGCTGGTTAAAGTGTACATAATAGGTTAGACATTGCTGTTAGAGGACAATGAACAGTGCATCGGAGAAGCTGTGCCCTCAGTGCCACTCTGGTCCAGGTTGGCAGAGACACACAAACACTCAAAGAGCCAGGAACACGCTGACACCGAGCAGCCTGGTCTCATCTGTACTGCAGAGACACTATTGTTGTTCTGCTTCCACACTCAGCAGACACTGTTGCCTCTTTTGTGGCCCCTGGCATCGCTGGGTCGTCAGCCGCGCCTCGCCAGCTTTTAGTGCCATTCTGCTGTGTCCACATGTTGCCAGTGATAAAACTAAGAAAATAGAAAACAGATACTTTCTTTTGTCCTCTCTCGCCTCCTGTTTTGCATTCTTTACGCCTCCTCCCACATCATCCAGTGTTTCAGTCTAAGGATTGAGCACAGTTTATGTGCTTAAAGACCGCCCAGACCAAAAACAAACAGAAAAGTCCACAACGTGCCCGTAGCACAATAATTATTCATAACGGGAAAAAATGATCTTCACACATCATTCAGCAATTAGAACTGGTTCTCTGTGGAAATTTTGTGACAAATCACATGGGTATTCTCAGTCACTTCTTCATTAGACAGAAAGAAAAATGCTACAATGCTTGTACACACTACAAAAGACACACACACACACACACACACACACACAGGAATCACACTGTAAATTGCAGGAGTTTTAACTGGCTTTTATGATTTCAAAACGCATACAAACAATTTATCTGGCGAGGGTTCTGTCCTTGCCTATGTGACGGCTTAAATTTGGACAGAAGAATCCAGGTGGTGCCGGAAGCAACCAACTGGGTGAAAAAACCATCAACATCATTATTAATGAAGAGCAAGCTTTTGCAGTCACAGCCCCAGGGCTTTGGAAAGCTTCCTACATAGCACTTTAATGAACAAGGCTTTTTAAAATTATTACTTTGTTACTTTTATATTTCCCAGTCTCTTTTCTTGCAACCGCACATGATTCATTTTTGCATTGCAATTTGTTTTTTCATAAATCCACCATAAGTATTGCTTGATTCTTTAACATCTCATTTTAAAAGATCGGACGTTTATCTAAAAGTAAAAATTGTTTTAATGATTGAACTGTTCTCATCCCTGTACAAAACATCCGCACAAGCTAGGACCAACTTAGTCCTCGGGCAAATGCAGATGATCGATGCTTTACATCACAAAATAACACCGACAGGCCCAGCCTAGCCTTATGTCTTTATCTGCTCATGATTCCAGATCTTCTTCCAGATGTGTCATGAAGAAAGTCATGCTTTCTAAATTCTCCAAAAGCCATCAGCAGCTCCCATAACACCGTTAATCTCATTATCAGCAGAGCCCCAGTGCCTGCGGTCAAAGAGCAGGGAGTGGTCCACGGGCACATGAGGAAACTAGATCCAACATCTGAGGACTTGTATTGGGCTATATTAAACTTAATAACTTTCCAATGTAGACACACCTCTCACACAGGAGATAATTTGTTTTTATAGTATGTGACAAGGCAGTAAAATGTAGGAAAAATAACTGATTCGCAGCTGGATGGTTTAGTTTCTCTGCGAGGTGTTAACAAAACATCAAACAGCAGTCTATTCACTTTGTAGTACATGCACAGCATCTGTAGACCTGCTTTTGAAAAGAAAACTGGGTTATGTGTGCTTTTGTTTCTATGCAGGTAACAGTGTTTACATACGTGTAAAACTGTGTATTTTACCATGACAGTGACTGTGTTGCTTCTGCTTCTTCCTCGCAGTAGAGGGCCAGGCTGCGGCAGGCACTCCAGAAACACTGGTTGTTAATTAGACTGAACGGTTGCCTGGTTCCCCGATAACGGAGCTTCACTGAAGCCTCAACACAACTGATGAATAATCAGTCACAGCACATTAATTCGGCAAATATTTCTCGGAACAAAATCCAAACGCTTGTGACCGACCAACTCTTTGAAAATGTCCCCCGTCCGTCCGTGTCTTTTCTATTGACATGCTAATGACTCAGCGCAAAGAAATCAGAAACAGCACTAATAAGCTTTAGTCGTCATACTTGCATATAGGGATCTGTCGGTGCAGCCTTCAGCCTTCTCCATTATAATGATTGGTTCGTCCAAGTGTGAAATCTCAATGCGAGTGGATCAGTAGTTCATTAATACAGGGGACACCTTTGCCTCTAAATCAAGGGCAAATATGGGCAGCGGAACCTACAAAAGCAGACTCATTAGTAAAAGGCTGTAAGCTCAAATCCCAGATCAGCTTTACAAATGGGGTTATTTAACTGCTAAACCTCATGTACTGTCACTAAACATACAAGCTGTGTAATCGCTGTGCATGTAATTGATGACGGAGGAGGGTTTAAAGGTTGAGGTCGATTACTCCAGTTAATCTAAAGAGGGCCTCGACATGGCCATTCAGTCTGGCCATCACCTGTGTGTGTCACTTCCACTAGAGTCACTGTGTAAAACAGCACTTAGTGTGAAATCCCAGTCATCATGAATCACCAGCAGCACTCATACAGACAGATGATGACCAGGCCTGAACCACAAGACAGAAGGAAAGGGGAACGGTGAGAGACAAAGAATTCATGTTTAATTTAAATTCATGAAAATGAATGTAGGTTTTGTTTTTGGTAATTTGTCTTTGGAAATATAATGAAACCGTGGCACAATTTTGAATTTCATCGAAAAGCAATAAGGTACACTCCCATGAGTATGTGGTCAAAATAGTTTACACAGGCCTGGCCACAATAAAATAATACTACATTATTCATCGGGCCGAGTGATAGACTTACTCATACCTGGTTTAGCAGTTATTCACTTGTTCGCTGCAACCCCGGAAACCGAGGGTAGGCGAGTACATGAGAGACCAGGAATTTGTTTGCGCTGACTCATGGATCCACCCACAGAGCCAGCAGCTAAGGGTGAGAATGATAGTGCAGGATTGCACATAGGCTGTGGAAGGCCGGACAGAGCTGGCCTCCACTTAGAGCTCACCTTAGGATGAGTGGTTTGGCTGCTTGCAGGCTGAGCCCTGCGAGCACAGGAGTTTGTATTGTTGGGTGAGCCAGGGAAGAAGGCTCTCAGACTGCTGATGGGCACCCATGTGTAATTATATACTCCCGACCTGACTCAGCAATGATTGCCAGGGAAGAAGGACATCAGCCTGTTCCCAGCCAAACTCATACACAGCGCACACACTAGACAACACGTGTTCAGTGAGTACATGCACACATGCGTGCAGCCAGATAGAAATTCAGTTATCACAAAGCCAAAATAATATGTTACATTGCTGAAAGACAGACGGCAGACAGGCTGACTCAAACTAAATGATGATGCTTAATTTGGGACTAAAGCAACATATAACTGTAAAAGTGAACCTACAAATTTAAAGGATGCAATTTACACTGAACATGAGGGGAAATTAGTAGCCTTAAGTATTTACATGGTATTTATAGTATATTTTTTGCAGGTGCATATATGTGTGTGTGCTCCACTCTCACTTCCTGCGTGTGTGCGTGTATGTGTGTGTATGTGTATGTGCATCACTGAGGAGTCTTGAATGCCGCAGCCTCCAGTGCCACAGGTTTGAAGCTTAACTCATTAGTAATTTAAAGTTCGCTTCCATGTCTCCTCATATCAATTATTCACTCCAGTTTTTTTTTTGCCGTCTTACATTCTTGGTGCGCAATCCAAAATAAGACTTTATACACAAGAAAACGTCAGTGGTTCAATCGAAGCAACTGAATGTAATATAATTAATACAGTAGAAACTCATTCGACTGTAGAGGTATTGAAGGAAGGCTATTTTGTCAGTGACTGAGAATGGTGTTGGTCTTTCATCATATTTGAATTCCATGCAATCAATGATGCAATATACACTTGCCAGGCCTTATCTGAGCTGAAGGCAACACTGCCATTAGCATGCCCAAGGACACAAATATCAATGAGCTGCTGCAAAGAAAGAGAGAGCTCAAAGCAACATACCTACATCATCTACACACAGCTCAGTTGGTCACATCATGAGATACACTGATATACAAGGCTAAAGTTCAGTTTTAGGTAAGGCAGTTATCAATGCAGGACAGAGCAGGTGCACATTCCTGTGCAGGGTTCTAACAGTAACATTACAACGAAAATATATGACTCCAACATAAAAAGAAAACACAGACCTGTCTGCTGAATGAATGTTTTCACAGATGAAAGTGAAGAATTCCACCCAGCTTCCTCCCAAGACATCAATCTAAGGTCACGGACATTACACGGGCAGTTCACATACAACTATTATGACTAATAAAATCCATTCACTGCTGGTTTTGATTAGATACAACATTGAAACTGAAAGCCAGAGTTCCTGACTGTGACATTCTTTGAACAACTGCTAGGAGGTTTGAGAGAAAGCCACAGGCTGTAGAGATTAACATGTTACTCATGGCTAAGGCCAGTCTGCTATGCAAAACATCTTTTCTCACACGCTCCCAATATTTACCTAGGGAGTTCCAACATACCTGGTCCTAGGAGAGAGGGATACAGGTAAATGCAGCCATGGAGCGAGGGAGACAGAGCCACCGCACGTAGGTGTGTGTGTGTGTGTGTAGACCTTCAGGTGACCTATTGCAGAAATCCTGCTACATACAGATAAGATGTTGTCTTTTTGTTTACCATAAAGGGGATTCATTCCACACAAATGCTGTTGTGTGTGCCAAGATCAGGTCTACACTGGGGGTTTGAATAGACAAGCACCATGGAATGTACAATACGTCATCAAATGATGAACAATGTTTTGACTTTAGTTGACAATAAAGCTTTTATATTGTACAAACACTGTATGTATGAACACGGCTCCCCTGTAGGAACAGTTTCACAGTGATATTCTGAATAAACAGCTACTTAAAACTGAAACATATTATTAGAACAAAATGGATAGGTGCTAAAAGTCTAGTTAATGCAAAAATAGAAACAACTCTCACACACAAGGAAGAAAAAATAAAGATATCTGAAGCGAACATGTTTAAGAAGGAAGAAAGGGACTACTGCCAAAGGTGGTCAGGCAGAGTGCATCTTTTCCCCACAGATATCAATGAGATATTTTGAGTATTTTATTTTATGAAAGCAATATGGTGCAGATGTTCATCGGTACAGAATAATTTTAGCATCAGTGGCAAAAACTGAATCTTGTGGGGTTGGTTGGGGGATGTTTAATGTGTTGGAAAGAGGATCAAATTGTGTAAAAGATGATGTTAATGCAACTGTGGATAGATATTACAAATACATATACAACATATCTTTCTAAACTTCTGAAATGTTAAATGTTGTCACAAGTAGCTGTACCAATAAAGTACTGACGGTTGATACTCAGCCCTAAAAGTACCAATTTAAAATACACAGAAAGTAAAGGGTGGATGTGTTTGTGTTGCATGTAGATCACAAGGCTTAGGGTGGGCCTCTCAATAAGCCTGATTTATAATTTGATGGGGATGTGTCACACACGACTCTCTCTCCCTGTCATTACTCTGAGGAGGAGTAACGATCACGCCTATCAGAGCAGTGAGCAGAGGGGGAGTGGACAAGATGAGAAAGGAAAAGGAAGGAGAGCAGAAGCAGATTTATGGCTGATTCCCAGTTTCCGAGGAACACCTTTGGGACGGAGACGGTATATCTGCCTCTTCACCTCTAGAAAGCCCCCCCCTCCCAACTCAAGATCACCGGAGTGATCTTTGGCATGGATACACATGCATACACACACACAGCTTACTACTGACAAGGCTGCTGTTGTTGAGTTTGCATATGAGAGATAAGTCGGCTACCCCTCGGGAACGACAAAGAAGGAAGAAGGGGAGGAGTGATGAAGGGGAGGCTGGAGAAGACGGCACAAAGACGAGTGTGTGTTAAAGGGGGAATATTCAACAGCAGGCAGACAAACACAAACACCAAGTCAAAAATGAAACTGACCAAACAATTACTATGGTTGGTTTTATAGAGATTAACTTAGGCCTCTCATAAAGGACCTGTTTCATGAAGAAAGTTTACCACATTATCTGGTTAACTTTGAAACCTGGAGCAGTCCATGTTCCATATTTAAGAGCGATCCAAGTTTTACTACTTGCCAAGATATCCAGGCAACTCAGTAAGCATGCGACTTGGCACATGGCCCAGGTCTGAGTCAAACATTGCACCTTACACAAGAGGGTAACCTGACACTGAGAATATGGCTTATCTGGTCATCTATATGGATAGAAATGTGTCCACTTTGGTCTCTTTGTCACTGGGTTGTGCGAAGCATGGTGGTCTAAAGTAAACACTTGTGCACAATAAGTGGCACAGATTTATCTGCAAAATATTATATTAGTATATTCCTGTTAAAACTGACAGAAAGAAGATGCATGTGCATGTGACAGTTCACTAGGACTTTTGATGTAAATTTATTTTGCTCATCTTGAGGTTTTAGGAAAATAGGAATCCCGTTGTTCATGCTGCCACATGCTTCCACTTGCTTATTTTGCTTCTAATGTAACTGATCAAACACATCTACATTCAATGACAGGTCTAACGTCAAGCCTCTCAGCGTGAGGGACGAGTCTGTCAAATCCACCTGCCTCTCTCCTCTCCTGCCTGTTGATTTAGTATCTCCAGGCCCTGATGCAGACATTTTCTCTTTCTTGCTGGCGTCTTGACACCCCCCCGCCCCCCCTTTCTGGCCCTGTCCGGGGACCTTGGCTGAGGCACCGTGTTATTTACTGCCCAAAGAGCTCTGTGTGCAGACAGTCAACACAGAATGGTTGGTTGAGCAAGGGAACAACCTGCTGCTCACTCACACACACGCATCCATAGATGCGCACAAACACATAATCACATGGCCATCCCAGAGGGCTGGCAGAGATGTTTACCGCACTACAATCACTACACACGGTAGAATTGAGAGCCATGGACAGAGAGACAAACAGATACAGACGGCCATAACCCCAGCAACTACAATCTGCCAGTTTCAAACTGACCAAACAGAACAGGAAATGTGATGGTCTGGGTTTGATGACGTGACACAGAAAAACACCCATGCAGGCTACAGGAAGTTCACCCTGACAGGACATGACAGCAGTCACTAGGGTGAACTTTACAGTCAGTTGGTCTCACTTTGGAAACATGTCCTTAGGTGGACTAAACTCTGTAGGGACATTCTGAGAGTAGGTGGTTTAATCTAACCTCTGACCTGCACATGTTGCATGAATGAAGAGAGATTCAGGCTAAGAATGTGTATGCCGCTCAATGACCTAAAACAATTTCAACAACATTCACTAAAAAAGGTTGACTGAAGACAAAAACAAGTACAATGACTTGCAGTTGGCAACAAACCATTCCCTTAGGCACTCAAACGTCCAGCTAGGATCAAAGGACATATTCATTTGTTTCTAATCGGTCCATAAATTTTAGCAGTTTTACAACACAACAATTTGTTTTCAGGCGCTTTTGAAAGGTTCATGTCTTAAGATCCAAAAAGAGAACCGCAGTGAAATTCCTTCTCCAAATCCCCTCCTTCCTCTCAGTAATTATAGTCTGCCAGCTGACAAACTACAGGTCTGCTGTGTTTGTCTTTGCCTCCTTGGATACAACAGGTGAAGTAAGGCCTGTGTATGCTGGGCTGGATGCCAGTGTCTTACTGGTTCTGCTAGCCAAGTACAACCTGGTACAACAAAAACCCCTGGGGAGATAAGTCCTATATTTAAAAAGAAATGTACTGCCCAGAAATTTATAAGAAGGAAGACATTTTCTTTGCATCACTGAGAACTTGTTACTTTGTACAACAGGCTGAGTACAGCATCATGCAAAAGAAAAGCAGAATGTTCCCCTTTATGAAATCCTGTGGGAAACGTCTGCCACAGTAAACTTGGTGAGGATGATTTATTTAGAGGAGTACAGATGATTTGATAAATTGAAAACTGGGTTGACTTTGGATTGAAAGTAGGGGTGTGAGGGAGGATGAGGGAGCATGGTGTGAGGGATGCGAATGTGATGCAAGGAGGACTGGATCAATCTTTTATCACTGCAGTGTGCTTTCATCCCTAATGGATCCGACATGAGCAGAGCACAGCACTACCTTTCCGTCACATTGCACAGGCAGGGGAAGGACACACGGAAAGAACAAGAGGGAGCAAGAGAGGTAGACGGAGCAACACATGAGAAAGAAAGACGGCTACAGAAATGAGAGAGAGAAGTGGGGGGGGGGGGAGTAGTTCAAGTCACCTACCCCAAAATAATCACCCCACCAAACATGCAAACATATTAGTTCCCCGGCATGCTGCTGTAGCGATTCCAATTACCTCTGGCCCTGAGTGTGTCTGCAGGAGTTGGGAAACACTCCTGATAAGGACGGCAAGAAATTAAGTCACTTCACAGGATGAGGTGACATTTAAGAATTCCCACCAAGAATCCCAAGAGATATCTCGGTATACATGGGTGGACTTGCTTTCCTTGCTATGTCGTGGCAGACAGATACGCCGACAGAGACAGACAGACAGACAGACAGACTATTCAAGAAGTAGAGGGGAGTCCATCCATGTATTCAAGCAGTGAAAGAGCAGTAAAAATAACGATGTGAAGAACAAGGCAAGACGACTCTCAAGAGGACACTCTGCTCTCTCCATGCTGAACAGGCTCATTCATGTGATAGAAAATAAGAAATATCCAGGCAGTGACGGAGATACAAAGGGAAGGAGACAAGAAGAAGTGCTAACTAAACAAGGCTGGGAAGAAAGTTCAAAGTTTTACAATGTGTTCAGACTGCTGGCAACCACGTCATAATCCAGCCATCTGACAGTTGCTTTAGGTGTAATTTATTTAGTGCACAAAAGAGAGGGAACATTTAGCAGTACATTATATCACACTCTGCTCTGCCCAAGTAACTGAGGTAATGAATACACTATACTTATGACAAGTGGTTTCTCAAGGAGCTTGTGGTATGCAGAGTCAGTATCAGCACCTGATACAGTTAAATGAGGATTACCAGGTGCAGACGTGACAATTAAGTGGGATAACTACAAACTAAAATAAATGAGTGGGAGCCAAGTTAAAACTATGACTTATCCATTTGTATGTTTCCCTTACTACCATCTATAATGATGACATTATCTTTCTGGAACCAAGTTCACTGAGTTTACACGAGGTATAGCTGTGTTACTCCCACAGTCAGTCAGGAAAAAATAAATCACCCACCAAGGGGTGGTGGGTGCAGGGGGGATTTGCAATCGATAGCCCTGATGGGATAACAAATACAGCCTGCTAATGAGCTCAGAGTTCCACTATCTGACGCATACCATGCTGGAAAATGTTAAATAAGATGCTAGCCATGCATAATGATGAGTCAATGTTTAAATAGGCTTAGAGTGGTTTGGTGCATTAGATTTGCACAGTGTTGGCATTTGAGATGTGTAGCACGTTAACAGTTAAATGCGGTACTAGGAACAAGCAGCGAGTGAAGTGAACTCTGCCCATACTTTCCATAAATTAATCTTTAATCCTGGAGTGGTAAAAGGAGCAGCCTGTGTAAGAGATAGCGTGCACTTGTCTCACAGTGCCAACGTGATTAAAAAACACAAAAAAAGAAAAAGAAAACAGATAGGCCGGCTCTCTGACTCACACTGGGAGAGTGCTCCAAACTCGACAAAAAAAACACAGAAAGAAGAGTGCACAAAGAATGGAAGTTTCACCCAAACAGGTTTGTGTCCTTTTGTTTCATAGAGGAATACTTGGGTGGCGGGTCTAGTGTCAACAGGTACATGTGAAAACACAGCTCAGATCCCCAAAGACATAACACAAGCTTCTCTTTGTTTCTTTGCCACTCGTAAAAAATATACACACAAAAGCTCACACTTAATGACAATAATAGCTCTCTTTACATGCATGCTGGAACATACAGCGAAGCCACAGACAAATCGCCTGACTTCACAAAAACTTCCAGACACTGACATTCAAACAGGCAAGGACACATTCAAACAATCTCTGAAAGCAGACACTCACCGAGTGAGAGGATCTTGTCCTTCTCTTCAATGTCTTTTTTTTCCTCTGTCTCTATTCCCCACTCAGGGAAATCCTTTACTGACAGAGTAGCAGAGCTGGTTGTACGGCTGGTGTGCGAGGCAGCGAGTGTGTGTGTGTGTGTGTATGTGTGTGTGGAGCATGCGAGTCCAGCGGAGGTCAGAGGCAGTCAGATGTGGTCCTGGAGAGATTTACAGGATGTCGCGACTCCTCAGCTCTCTCTCACTGCCTTCTCCTCGCTTGGTGCCTCAGGAATGCACTTCTCCTGGGTGTCCTCACCACAGCCAAGATCTGAGAGACTGCTGGATTCCTCTCTCTTTCTCTCTCTCTCTCTGTCTCTTTCGGTCTACACCCCTCCTCCTCCTCTCTGTGTCTCTCACCCACACAGAAACACACCCTCCCAGTCACTCCTCTCTCTCTCTCTCTCTCTCTCTCTCTCTCTCTCTCTCTCTCTCTCTCTCTCTTTCTCCCCACCCTTTGTTGCTGTGCTGACAGATCAGGTACCTCCCCCTTTTCAGGTAGTTGAAAGCATGTTTTAGGCTGTGTTGGGCTCTCTCTCTCTTTCTGTATCAATTTTCTCAGTTATTCTTTTTGTATTCTACATTCTCCAATGACACTGCTTTTAAGAAAACTCAGAAATAAGTGCAAAATAAACATGAAACCCTTTGCATGCATGTCTATTTGAGTTTCTATGTTTGCCCGATCTATAACCTGAGGCATGAGACATACACCCTCTGGCCTCCAGTCACATGAACAGCTGATTACACAAATTAGTCTGTCAGGTGATTTTCTCTTCCTTTTCCTGGAATGAGGTCATAGTCCGGCAGACCAGGTGCAATTACGGTGTGTGTGTGTGTGTGTGTGTGTGTGTGTGTGTGTGTGTGTTTTGGACAACGCCCTGTGGGAAAATGAGGGAACGAAACAACCTAAATCTAAGTCCAGAGGGCAACGCGTGTACAAAACAAAAGCCTAATCAATTATAGAAACTACACAACATTCATTTATGAAACAATCCTCAACTGGGGGGGGGGGGGGGGGGGGGGGGGGGGGGGGGGGGGGGGGGGGGGGGGGGGGGGGGGGGGGGGGGGGGGGGGGGGGGGGGGGGGGGGGGGGGGGG
>JAVQJD010079233.1:0-25103 GCA_036023655.1 Nannoperca australis
GTATAATACACTTTATGTTTTAATAAACTGCATATATTTAATATGAAATATATCACATATGGTTGCAATTTATAATACCATATAAAAACTGATCATATAGATATTTTTAATATACCTTACTACTTACTTATTGGGCATTCCATATATGTTATAAACAGATATCCTCATATATCCAGAGAATGAATATATGTGATAAATATGATTGGCCTTATAGTTAACATATATGGCAACATCACTCTTGATATAGGGCCATATATGTCAATTATTACATTTCCATATGGGTAAGTTCAGAATACCAGCTACAGCAGCATCCTCTCTAACTCTTTCTACTGTTCCTCTTCCTAAACCCCCTGAGAGCCCACCCCTACTACGTCTCCAAGCATGAATTAGCAGCTGGATGGTTAATTACAGTGTGTCCCACGGCAACAGTAGAAAAGTCTGTGTGCAAGCCTTTTTTCTTTTTAGGAGTAGTATAGATGCATGTATCAGGTCACATATTAGATTAAGTCAATATTTATAATCTTATACTTATTGTTTAATATTTGCTTACAGTCTAATAATATTGTTTATACACCAGGGAGAAAATTGCAGGAACCATATCAAACTCATCTCTGTAATGTCAAACTGATAACAATGGATACGATAACAGATACTGTTGCTATAATGATGCTGTTGTTACTGTTGGTATATGGGCGTGTGGGTAAGAGTCTCTTGGTTGAGGATTGTGTTGCTCTCATTGCGCTGTATTGCACTGCTCACCACTATGCTATAAACAGCTTTGGTTGAGGCCAGCTCACGTGACCATGTTTCCTTGTCTTTACCACTAATTAGTTAATTAATTGAGTACAAGACATTTGAAGACCCCTATTTCAGCTCTGTAAAACCATGACAGACATTTTTTTTTTTTTACAATTTTAATAGACCAGGCATTTAATGGACATAATTATTGATTGCTTAATCACAAAAATGATCTGCAGGGAGAGCATTTTCTCCACGTATGACCAGAAATAGAAACATTGTTTTCAGTAGTAAAAAGTTGCCCCAGGATCCAACTATAAATGTACATGTTAGTGAATTTAGGGCCCTACTTGTCTGTCTTTCTGTCTTGGCCCATCGACCCTCATATATATATATAGACCTATTAAATAGATTATTTCTCACCGATAATATAAGTTTAACGCTCTTGACCCTCTGAGGAAACGCATTCTGTAAATTCTGCAGATTTAAACACATTAAAATGCTTTTATGGGTCGATGAGAATTGGAGCTTTGTGTAATTTTGCTTTGAGATTATTTCAAAAAATGAAACCGGAGATGTGTGTGAGAATCATCTCTCCTCATGTGCATCAGCTTCACTTTGCAAACGTTTCTGCTGTGCTGGTTCGTTGAGCACAAGATGGCCTCGGTACAAAGCCATCTCAAGGATTACCACAGATCCACACTGAGCATTTATTTTGACATGATGACGGGGGGGGGGGATCCACATTTGGAGGAGAGAGACGGTCTACTGAGAGACGGTCAGGTTGCACAATAACTAATTAGCAGTTAATAACCATTAAAGGCAGAATAAACAGAAAGTGAGAGATGTTTGCTTCCTTATCACATGGTTACTCTTGGCAACAGCACTGTGATGTCTGCATCCAGACTTAAGTGAAGTTAGGTGAAAAGTGCGAACTCCTCACATGCTCCACAGTGTGACAGATGGAAATATTTCTAAAACATGAACATTGAACCTCCATTGTGTATTACATGTAAAGGATCCCTGTGGTTGCTAACAATGTTCGTGTATTCAGGCCTCCTCCTGAGCTTCCTCCCACGCTGTGGGGAGACTGTGTAAATACACAGTATTCTCCCTCTCACCATCACCATAATCTATAATGCAGTCTGGTCTCCCTCAGAAACAGCCACACTACATTTGCTGTATCCATTATTTAATGAATTAAAAATAGTTTTTTAAACAACTGATATTACTATAAATGTCCGCAAGTCACTGTTGCTTCACCTCCTGAGCCTCGGTAATGTCACCATTTTGAATTATTCATCTAAACACCACTCACATGCACAAGCACACGCACACACACATACACACGGATGGTTGAATGGAGGGTATTTTGAGATATTTTTTAAAAGCTCTGGCGTTGTGGTTAGTTGAGAGTTTTTACAGGAGGTCACACACATTTCTAATAACTGGTCTTTATTTAATGTGGGAATCAACCCAAAACACATCTCTGCACTGACAAGATATTAAGAAGAATTAAAAGAAATCTTATGAATATTCTGTCTTTGTTTCTGTCTAACACTTTCACTTCATCATGGCCTGTAGCCTAAGAAGAATGCATCCTACTTTAGCTTTACAGTCTTGTCCATTTCACCCCACACTCCCACACATTTCTCTTTCTTTCTCTAATGTTTGTGTGTGTGTGTGTGTGTGTTTCCACTGCCTCTGTTTTAGGGGAGCTTTCTCAGAGGTGGTTCTAGCAGAGGAGAAGAGGACCCAGAGGCTGGTGGCCATCAAGTGCATCCCCAAGAAAGCGTTGGAAGGCAAAGAGAATAACATTGAAAATGAGATTGCGGTTCTACACAGGTGAGGCTGCCGAAGTTCTTTGCAACGCATCAGCTGGCACTTTGTGTCCAGCAGGAGGGTTTAGTCACTGCAGCCTCTTACAACAGTGCATGAACAGATGCAGAATATATGCAAGGGGTCAATTGAATGGGTGACTAAATGCATGGTGTCAGTAGAAACAGTAGGATTGTGCACCGGAAATGTCAGGAGTAAAGAAGATAGACCTATTTTTAGTGTCCCTGTTGCCAGGGCAACAGCACACAGAGGCGGAGATGGTGTGGAGTTCCCTGCAGCAGTGTATTGAAGAAAGAGAAAGAGACATAGAGGGTGGAGAAGTGGTGAAGGGGGTGGGGTGGGAGGGTATGATAGAAGGAGAAAGATATGGTAGAATGGGAGGAGTGGAGTTTGGCCAAATACCTAAAGTCACCCTTAAATAAATATGAGAGCGAGAGAAAGTAAATAAATAGTCGAAAAAAAATGCGAGATTATCTGTTTCTACTAAAAGTCACATTAGCTCCTCTCAGCTGCTGATGTGTTATAGCGATGGCGTGTTCATATGCTCTCAACTGGACTTGAGAGCCAAGAGAGATGCTCGACTGTCTGTTGGCTGGCTCAGAACAATAAACCATCCAATTCAGTTTTTTTTGTGTGAGAACAGCATTTGTTACAGTCATTGTGTCAAGCCCCTTCAGAGCTAATTTCCAAAGCTGTTCTTTGTTAATGGTTCCAGCTGCCGTTATTAGCAAGAGGTAGTTACTGTATCTAAAGCTTTTCTGTGTTTGATCTGAGAGGATTTTTTCAGGTTGTATTTTAGGAGAAGCACAGAGGTTTGATCCCAGTTTACTGTAGGGCTTTCCACAGAACATAGAGAATAGGAAACTCTATATCTGAATTATGCAGCAAGAATGCCATCTGGTGACCAACTGACAGTAAGCATTAGAGAAATGTGACACAAACAAAAATGCAACATATTCTATCTGCTGATTTCTGTCCATTTGTCTTCCTCAGAATCAAGCACCCCAACATTGTTACACTGGAGGACATCTTTGAAAGTACATCCCATCTATATCTTGTCATGCAGCTGTGAGTTCTTCCTCTTTATCTGGCACCATGGCCAATTGTATGATAGGAGGCATGCACTTCACAGATGGGACTATTTGTTGCTTATCTCATTTAAACATCATTGTAAATTGAATATATTTTGCTTTTTGACAACAAAACAACACATTTAAAAATGTCTGAGAACTTTTGTTACTTTTTTAATAAAGTTCTATGACATTAATATTAAGTTAACATACACATTCCTTTTTTAGTTTCCCTTAAAATAGCTTTGAGGCTATATATATGTGTATATATATCACATATGATCCTATTTAGTCTGTATCAATTGAAATACTCGAACTCAGGACTTTTATTATTTTATAACTGCCCCAAACATTCTAGATAAGATTCTTTTTTTATATCATTTTATCTACAGTTTATATCAAATTTAGCCTGGCACATTTGGTAACTTACGTATCTAGAATTCTGTGTTTTGATCAATATTTGGCTGCACAGCATGCGTCTGTAATGTCTGGCCCACTGGTAAGAAGTTGCTTGTTAAGGGGTTTGAACTAAATCTCACGTCTTCAGTAAAGGTACAGGACTATTGAGCTGTTTTCCATGATTTTCTCCTGGCAGGGTTTCTGGAGGTGAGTTGTTTGACAGGATTGTGGAGAAAGGTTTCTACACGGAGAGAGATGCCAGCCAACTCATTCACCAGATCTTGGATGCAGTCAAATATCTCCATGATATGGGGATCGTCCACAGAGACTTGAAGGTATCACTGCTCAGGGAAGACAGAAATATAACAGCTCCATCTGGCTTGCAGGTGGCTCCTTTTTTTCCATTTTGCAGACCCCCGTCTTTGATCCACCTTCTTGTCTTTACAGCCAGAGAATTTGCTGTATTACAGTATGGACGAAGACTCCAAAATTATGATCAGTGACTTTGGACTGTCAAAGATTGAGGGAGCAGGCAGTGTCATGTCCACAGCTTGCGGTACTCCTGGATATGTGGGTAAGGCATTTATTTCTCTAGTCAGCCAGACTCACATACACCCCCTCCCCCCCTTTCATGTGAGCTCAGCACTTACTGTTTCAGCTGATATCCCCTCTGTATTCATTGCGTTGTGAGAGTCTCTTTCATCCACTACTGAGTCAATTGCAAGTGTTTCAGAAGTGCTCTCTACCTGTTAACGTGACCTACCAGATAACATGGTATTACCGAAAGGTCAAGATTACTTGAATTCAACCTCACTGCCGCTCTGTGTCTCTCTGTGTATTTTCTGCCGTGCATGTTTCACAGCTCCCGAGGTGCTCGCTCAGAAGCCATACAGCAAAGCGGTGGACTGCTGGTCCATAGGAGTCATTTCTTATATTTTGTAAGTCTGTGCTCATTCATCACCGAGGAGTTTGTAAAGTGATCATTTTCTGATATTGAATGTGTAACAATATCGCTCCCTCAGGTTATGTGGATATCCTCCATTTTACGATGAAAACGATGCCAAGTTATTTGAGCAGATTCTGAAAGCAGAGTATGAATTTGACTCTCCATACTGGGATGACATCTCAGATTCAGGTACTACCAATTATTAAAAATATCTACAGCAGTGAAATTTAACAAGTCAGAGTGGACTGTCACAATATGAACTTAATCTTTGTCTGCAGCCAAAGACTTCATCTGTCACCTGATGGAGAAAGACCCTTTGAAGAGATATACATGTGATCAGGCCCTCCAGCATCCATGGTGAGAAAGTTTAAATACTTATTATTTATTATCCAAAATAAAAAAAAGCTAACAAAATACACTCATACTCATCCCTTTTACTATAATTGTGAGGAACAATTTCAGTTTCAACTGAACTGAAATTGATCACCACCAATTTTGATAATAGATCTGTTATTACCAAAACCAAAAATAAAATAAACCTCGGGATCTTGGAAAATATATTGGCTATTTTCTTTGTTATTTTCTGGTATTTTAATGACTAAATACTTTTTTTTTTATTAATTCAAAAACAATTCAAATTAAGCTAACAATTTCATTTTTCATTTTTGATTAATCTGTCAATAAGTCATACAGTTGAGAAGCTGGAACCAGATAATGTTTGGCATTTCTGCATGAAAAATGACTGGAACAATTAATCAATTATCATAAATAGTTGCAGATAAATTTTCTGTCGCGATACCAATTGTATAAGAATGTAATGAATAAGCCTCAGTCAGGTGCCACAGCAGCCTAGAAATGTTCTAATCCTAGTTGACTTTGCAGGATCTGTGGAGACACAGCTCTGGACAAGAATATCCACGAATCTGTCAGCGCTCAAATCAAGAAGAACTTTGCCAAAAGTAAATGGAAGGTCAGTGCCTGCAACCTGCTGAAAGAGCAGTATTAAGATTGGCAGGAGATGGAGCACATTTTGTACGTCTTTGCTGTTTTTCTCCCCCCGTAGCTGTCAGACACAGAAGGTTTTTCTTCTCTCTCTCTCTCTCTCTCTCTCTCTCTCTCTCTCTCTCTCTCTCTCTCTCTCTCTCTCTCTCTCTCTCTATCTCTGTCCATGCAGCAAGCATTTAATGCCACAGCGGTGGTGCGGCACATGCGGAAGTTGCAGCTGGGCACTAGTCTTGAGGGACCCAGTCAGATTACTCCCACCAGTCCCTGCCATGGACATCTGCTCCCAGAGGAGGAGGAGGAGGAGGAAGATGATTTGGGGAATGGGGAGGAGGAGAGCTGTAAGTTATTAGTTCACAGTGAATGAACAAACACCCTGTGTGTTTCAGACCTGTGACTCTTTTCACTTTAATGCCACACATACTGTGTGGTTAAAGGTTTACTGATGTAAGGTAGTAACAGACCTGACGGGGGGATGGATGTGTGAAAGGGGATGAAATTATGCCGTGTTCATTTAATATCGCTGTAGTTGCTGTAATTACCAATTTTCCAACCTGTAAACAGCGCTCATGTCAACAGCCAAGTTAATTATGAATGGGAAACTTGGATTCTCCTGAAAGCTCTGACACTGTATATCTGACATGATGCTTAATAATACAGGAGTTCCTGAAAACCAAACAAATCTGGATGCTACACATTTGCCAAAGTCTCCAGTGCCACATTGTAAATTCACAGTATTTAACCTTCCTGCGGCCAACTTTGCAACCATCCAAAGGAGGAGGTGGCAAAATGACCCATAGTATAAAGAATACCAGAATTTCCCTTTGACTTCACATGTCCCTTGTTTTGTTTTTTAGTGTCCCACTACGAGGACGGCCGACGTGGAAGCACCGAGGGCAGCGCAGATCGGGACAGCCTGAGGAGCTGCACCTACTGCTGCAGGCCAGCCAGTCGTGTCTGAGCACAAACTCCCTTTGTCATGGTGACATTGTATCCCTGGAGCGCCCAGAGCCTGCCCGCCCAGTCTGGCCAGGAATGCAGAGTAGTTATCAGGCAGTGTCCACCAGAGTACATCCACAGTGAGAGCAGGTCACTGTCACAGTGTGGAGACACACACTGTTAGTCTTTGTCCCCCAAAAAATAAAACATCCTGACACATACACACATTTTAACTTTGCTTCAAAACAGAATGCAAGGCTGCTCTGACAGTGATTTATAAAAAGGGCCTGTCTGCATGATTATCCTGAAAAAAAACCTTTAGCAACCTAACATGTAGCTGACCTTTGTGCAGCTGTTAGCAGACAATGGTCATTAACTGGTGTGTGAATTACAAGAAGTGGTTTTGGATGTTAGCTTCAGGAAGGATCCAAGCCCCTGGAGTCTTAATCATAGACGAGGCAGTGGCCCAAAGGCAGTCTTGTCGATTGTTTTTCATTCTCACATTATCTGTCACACCTACCTCTAACCACTATTACTGTCTGTCTACATCCATCTGGCTCACGCACCCTACATTACTGGCAGCTTCCTCCAAACATCTGGCCAGACAGGGCACAAAGAAAAGGGGATCAGTACTGAAAGCTACTCCTGCATGTCTTTATACTCTTTACCCATCAATGTGACTCAGTCCAGTCACTGACCAAGTAGCTGTTTAGTTAAATAGAGTTAATCTCAAGGCATGTCTTCACTGCCGATGGCACCTGCCCATTTGTTCTGTTTGATCAGTCTCTTTTCTCATATTAAGTGTTTCTGTCCTTATATAGTAGTGTTTACTACTTTTGTTTAAAGACTTTTTGGAAAGTAGGGCATGATTCTGGGGTTTATGGACTCTATATTCTGGCTCAGACTGGGTTTGTGAAGAGTGGTTCTCACCTGGATTGTCTGCATGCTTCTGTTAGGGAAAACATCAAAATGTATGACTATCAAAAGGAGACTTTTTGTTTGTTTGTTTGTTTTATGGCTGTTCTGTTATCAGAGGCTCAAACTGAGATCCCTGTAAGTCCATAAATCACAGGAATCTGACCTTCTGCCATCATGTTGAGTGGAGTTATTTTGAAGGTGCAATTACATTGAGAATCCTCTATATTCGTGGGAAAGAAAACGGTTATATTCACGTCACGCTCATCCTCCCTGTTCTGTTTCTGACACGCGTCTAAATATCCGCCTGCTGTCAGTCTCTGAGTCTTGTTCTGAGTTGGACGGATCTCAGTCTGGGCTCTCCGCCTGCTCTGTGCTGTGCACCTCTAGTGGAAGAAGTTTTGATCTACTGTTTGCATGACCTGGTTAAATATGTTTACATGAATGATGATCAATTAGTATAAACACACATGATTATTATTACTCTGTTGTATTGAAAAATGATGTAATATTGTAATTTTGAGCTATATAATGTGAAGTGAGTAACACCAGAAGTAATGTTGTTGACAAAGTACAACACAGCACAGTGGACTTATCATTTGCATTGACTGTGATGGTTAAGTCTCTACCTGAGTGACATTTTTCCTGTTTTACAATTATATAACAAATTTACAATTTATTTATTTATTTTTGCCGTTGCTTATGTAGAAGTATTTTTCCCTGTCTGATTCCCAGGCACAAGCAGAAAAAATGCACATCCTGGTTTTACACAGGTGCCAGTCACAGAACAAAACATGAAAAAAATAAAGATATATATATGTATATGTGTGAAAGTGGAGCTGATCACCTGTCTGCCATGGGGGTAGCCTACAACGCACAAGCTCTAGATTTGTCCTTCTGAGTAGATGAACTACAGTACTAAAGCCATAAAGTGAAGCGGGGATGTTTTACTGTAGATTCATATATGTTGTCATCTTAATACTATACAACTCAGATGAAGGATGGTGATGCTTTGGCAAGATATCTAATGTAAAAAATAAAAATTAGACAACATTTTACCCGCAAAAACTGGCTGAATATCCTGATATCATATCATACCGTTATTAATTTATTGTGAGTTAGCTGTAGAGATAGACAACCAATCCATGAAATAATTTGTTGCCCACATAAAACCAGTACCCTCGATCTGTCATTAATACTTTCAGGTCAATAGTGTAGTAAAATAAGGCAGTCACTCTGGATTTACATGACTGTAATTGTGGAAAATATGCAAACTGTGTGTGAAGGGCTTCATGTTAACTGTAAGATAGCCAATGTTGATGACTTTGATAACCTGGCTATTATTTGTTTGGTAATGACCTTATGTTGAACCTTACCTGGGATTTGTTTCCACTTGGCTGTGTTTTCTTTTTTCTTTTTTTTAAACAAAGCTTATTTTACCCATTACAAACACATTTAAATGCATAAAGAAACACATGTATATTATATATATAAATATAAGTATATATTGTATATCCTTTTTTGTAAAAGCTGTTTTGAGCTACAAATGTATGGATGCAATGCATCATGGGTTATTGAACTATATGTAAGAAAATACAATGATTTGTACCCACAAAGATACGATTGCAGGAAATGAAATTAAACTTCCTTGTCTATGCATTGTGTGTTCTGTCATTATACAGTAACTTTATTTTCTGATGTGGTTGATAAAGAAGTACAGGCGAAAACAATTCAAACATATAAATTGTACCATTCGCAAATTACATGTAAATTGAAATCCATACAGATTGCTGACTTTTAAGAATGTGTCCTGTACTTATTTTACCTCTTTAGTCATTTACATATTCGGCCGCCTATTCCTTCTATTGGTATACTGAGCCAGCAACATGCAAAACCAGTAATTTCAAAGATACAATAGAAACAGTGAGCCCATTTTAATGTAATGCAACCTGAATAGCACCACCATAAACTACAGCCTCAAACAACACAGAGAATGACTGTTCATGGCCGTCTAGAATAAAGATAAATATCAACTGGATTCTTCTGGTATACTTGTATATTCATTCATTTCATAAGAAGATTTATGTGTTATATTGTTTTCAAAAAGAAGCAACAAAAAAAGCTAATTTTGTTGCGACTTTTCCTTTCCCCCACGTTGTTCAATTTGCCTGCATATTTCATCAATGCGGAAATGTATCATTAGAACACATTTATATATATATTATATCACTTTCATACTGTTTCCTACATATAAAATGTTAGACAAATAGCAACGTTCACATATTATGGTGTGAATTCTGTTTCCACTGTTGGGGAAAAATAGAGTGAGAAATAATACCTGTAGAGCTAAAGTATATACAACACATGCAGTTCTCAGCTGTCATCTGTCTACATTACATTCCAGCAGTCTAATTTATCCATATAAACTTAATGATTTTATTCAGGTAGAATCACACATTTGTCTATGCACACTTTGATTTCTAACGTATTAGTCTTGATAACAATTGATAAACTGCTCCTTTACTTGTGCCCCTTCAGCCAGATAATTAATGGGTTATTGATTTGCTGCCAAATGTCTTGTCACCTTATCTAAATGTTTTGCTGACCATGAATGCTAGGCAATATAATCTATTTATTGTACAGGTTTTTAACACAAAACACCTAAGCTCCAGTAGCTGTTTTATATTCCTTGTTGAAACTACCAACAGTCCATTGACTGTCAACAGGCAACACGCAACATACAATCACAAACTGTCACACCTCTTTTTCTCCTGAATCCAACACTGCAGTTCTTCTCAGCCTCTCTTTGACTCGGAGAAACTCGGGCCCCTCTTGCTGTTGTCCTTTGTCTCTCTCCAGCTAAAACAAAAACATAAACATACTAAAGTTACAAATGTATAGGTTCAGAGCTAGTTTGCTCAAATTAAAGTGAAGGATCCACACAGTCCATAGTTTTATAGCTGCAAATACTCTTACAATAAAATTGCGCTGTCTTTTAGTTCATATAACCAGAACACTCACAGGCATTAATACAAGTATAGTGTCTAACAGATCAATGGTTTTCTTTTAGAAGCTCAGACTGGAATTCTGCCGTCTGAAACTATGTCTACACTGCCCTCCAGTGGCTGACTGCAGAACCGCTTGACGCTCCACATAGCCCCATCAAATACCACCAATGTCAATCTTCTGCGAGGAAATAATCTGCATTTTTATATAATACAATCATTGATGCTCTCAGAAAGACAGAAAGATCATTTGATTTAATGTCAGCCACTATTGTGAGTTGACTGTCAGAGGTTCTGGGAAATATATGGAAAAAACAGAGCAAACCTTTTCTAGCCTCTGATGTCTTTTCAACAGTTCTTGATGAATTGGTGATCTGCTCTTCTTTGCTTCTTCTTGATCCCTGCTCGCTTTCATTCGTTGTTCCCATTTTCTCTTTTCTAAAACCCTCTGGAGTTCAGTCTTCCCTTCTTGAGACACTCTCCTGACAGAAACACAGAAGGACTTTATGAGTTCTATAAACCTGTGAGTTGAAACTGTGAGTGTTTACGACTGTGAGTAGAACCTCTCGTGTGTCATCCGCAGTTCTTTGTGGAGCTCCTTGTGGCTTTTGGAGGCCGTTAGAGGATGGAGAGGTTTTTGGGGTCTGATGAGATGAAGGCCTTGCTCCTCACTCTGTCGCGGAGGAGCCTGAAGCTCTGAGTGTCGGTCTTGCTGTTCAGCTTGCTGTGTCTGCATTACTGCAGCAAAAGAGAAAAACACGGTTTATATTTTCCTACAATGATCATTTTCGTGTGCATCTTTTTCTTGTGATACAGCATTCATCATACTCATACATGAAACATTCACCAATACAGAGTGAAGTGGTGGTATATACCTTTGATCTGCTCATCTGTCTGATTAAAACATGTTTTTTTTGTTTATTTATAGGCCTCAATTGACTGAGAACAAGTTCTCCCTGATATTTAGGCCCCTGAAAATAAATGGCAGCCTCACATAGACTTGAAATGACCTAAAGACATTGGTATTCAACCATATGAATAAGCCACATGAACAATGCAGTTTCAGTGACTAGTGTCACAAAAGATTATAGTGACCTTGATGGAAATGACTCCATGGCAATCTTAGGGAACACCAAATACCAGTAAATAGACTGTAAAGTTGAGGATACACTTGTTAGCCAACAAGAGTCTGTTTCTTCTTCTAGAGAATTAACTTTATTGGTCTCACAAACATAAAATCGATTTCTATCCACGCTGGATATTCAAAAGTCAAGAAAACTGCTGCAAATTTAAATGCAGAGGCTCATTCATGTATCTCTATTCACACTTTAGATGAGAAACGTACAACCATGGCCTAGATTAGACCACAAGACTTTTGAAGTGAGTCTATGTGATTTTGATCACTGACTCATAAATGTCAGTGACATAGCAATATATGTCTATAATGTAATATATATCATTGGAAAACATTTGTCACTAAAAGCTGCTGGTCGAACCCGAACAGGTTGTAGCAACAAAACTCTCTTTCTTTTTTCAAAGTTGCTCACTTTAAAACACATTTTACAGACCTGAAAGTCAAACGTTGGTGGTTTATTGACGCAAATGGTTTATTGACAACAGTTCATTAACTTAACAAATGGCCCATCCTGTTTTTCATTAATGACGGCTAGATCCCATAAAAAGTCAGAGCCTGATTCACGTAAACAGAACAAAAGAGGCAAACATCTTACCCTGCCTCTTTATGCTAATACATATAATATTATATCACATCATATATTTGTCCATTATATTTTGTATCATTAATCTCAATCAAGTAACTAGTAACTACAGTTATTAGATATATGTATTGGAGTAAAAGTACAATATTTGCCTCTGAATTAAAGTGAGTATAATTATAAAGTAGCAGTAAATGAAAACACTCGAAGTAAAGTACTGTGTGCTGGACACAGTACGGATCACTGTCACAGAAAGCAGTTCCTAGGAGGTATAAAATGTATAAATAAACATAGACACAAGTTTATGTTGGAATTCCAACAATTGTCCATCCATCACATGTACTATGATACTATGTGTGTAGTACTCCTTGTTGCTGTTGAAAGTGAACCAATATCACATTGGATGTTTTTAGATTTCTCACCAGACTCGTTCGGGTGTGTCTCGCTTCTGTCTGGAAAACGCTGGACATCTCTCTGTCAACAGAAAGTCGTCAATGACATGTCAAATAGAATAGAACATATCTCATAGTCACTACCAACTTATTCATAAGGTATAGTGTGTAACATAAAAAAATGTAGTGATGCATGATAACAATCCAAATAGATAGAAAGGGCAACAGTGCAGTTTCATGCAAATCAAGAGATGTGTGCGACACAAAGCCGTGTTATGATGCTGACAGACAAATTAAGTGTCTGCTCTAGTTCCACATGTCCAGTGAAGCGAGTGCCCTCAGTGGTGAGGTGGATCGCTGCCACCTCATTAATTTCAGGATCAGACAAAACTCAGCTTGATTCCCACTGAGTTTCTCATTTGCTGGAGTTTGAGCATAATTAATAGTTGAGACAAGAATTGTTTCCCTGTAGGATTCAAAGCTGCTATCTGTGGAAGTGATTCTTGCTGTTTTTGTTGTTTTGCTCTGAGCATAATCTATTTCATTATCAATCCATGTACATGTTACATGATGTTTGTTGAACTAGTTGGAATTCAGCTGCAGCATGTCTGAGCATCTACACACACAAAATGATACACTAACGCTGCCTAGTGTGTTTAGAAACCAACATCTAGTATTCAAACAAAGACAAGTTTAAACAAGATGACAGTAAATTGTCAGAAGGAGGAAAAAGTGCAACCTAAATGAGGCATTTACTCTGTGGCTGCTGGCTGCAGTTTGGTTGATGAGGGAAGAGTCACGCTGTTTGGCTAAATCTCCAACAGTGGATATTGTGTGGGGAAGAATTAATAGGACATGACGGGATAAACACTCTCCAAGGCCCACTCTCCAGCGTTGGCAAGGCTATTTTTTATAGGATAAAGACCTGTGTTTGTTGAAAGCACTTACTGTCTTTGGGAAATAAAAATACGGACAGCAGAAACAGACAAACCTACCACAGGAATAAGGTTCTGCAAAACAAATTTATTGAATGTGATATATATATACACACAACTGAATACTGTATATATCATTCATTATGATGCACATGGAAGACTAGACTGTAAAACTGGGTGTTTTATTATCTCACAGTATCTTAATCTTTTCAAATGCATTTCAAAAAAGTATTTTTGCCACATGGTTGCTTCCGCTTATCTTAACGTGACTGGATACACGCGTTATGTCTCGAAGAAAAAGACCAAAGTGAATGAAGAATAAAAATCGACACACTTACTTTCTTTCCATGGGTGACTCCCATGTCCTCAGTCTGAGTCCAGAGTTAGTTTCGACACGGACACCTCCTGGGCTTTCAGTGGACAGAGTGTCAGTAATAATTTGAGGTTACTCTCTCGCACGTCTCAGGCAGCCGAGAATGCCAGAGAGAGGATGCTGCTCTGTATTTGGACCAATGCTGACGCTCTCAGGGAAGCAGCAGCCAAGTGGAGGACAAACGGTGGAGAACAGGCCAAAAGTGCTGGAAGGATATTTTGTGTACAGTAGGGGCGGAAAGTAGCGAAGTACATCTACTCAGCTGCTGCATATAAGTAGAATTTTAAAGTACCTGTGCTTAACTTACATTTCAGTGGTAAATATTGTACTTTTTATTTCACTACATTTATCTGTAGAGCTGTAGTTACTAGTTACTTTTCAGATTAAGATTTGACATAATAAAAATCACATGATACACTTTGTGACCTCTTAGAGGCTTAAAAAAGCAACGTCTGGTTGGGGCTCCTTGTCGTGTTTCAGATGTCTATGAGTTCCATTTCCACCTCCATTTTCCCTCTAAACTAAAAACTCATTCATTCATTTAAATAACTGCTCGAGGCCCAGAGAGGTCAAATTATCCAATATTTAACAAAAAAAAATCAAAGCTTTGTTGATAAGTCAAATAAATGAATCCAAGTTAGTTTTTTCTTCTCTTCTTCCTCTCCCATTAATCATCTCACGACCCCTCACATTTATCTGGTGACCCTTTGGAAGGGGCACGACCACGAGGTGGGAACCACTAGACTAAATTAAACTGTATATAAAGTAGTTAAAAGTAGTGCCACCTCACTGTAACAGTAAATTGCTGATTACATATGGTTACACTGATAACAAGTAGAACCTTGAATGCAGGATTATATTTTAGTATGGGTATGGGTACTTTTACTTAAGTTAAGGTTCTGAGTACTTCTTCCACCACTGTGTACAGGGTGAAGTGGAAAAGCATGCAACAACAAAGTGCTGCCATGGAAAGTAAAGAAAAGGATGTATACATATAAGATAAAAGAGGGCACTGCAGATCACACAATCCAGAGAAATGATCCTCCGCCCCCAGGAATAAGAACAAATATTGTTCATTTATCCCAGAGGAACAAAACTGCTGGCATTTTAAAGTACACTAGTCAAGTGTTGTCAGTTTTATTTATATAGCCCAAAATCAGAAACTTGCAGAAGCAGCAGTGGTAACATTACAATGTAGAGTCACAATGCTGTAAATTAAGTACAAAAATATTAATAAATATTTAGCCCAATAAGCAAATTTAGTGTTTCAGAAAGACTGTAAAGGCTATTAAAAAAGAAACTTCCATCATATTCTCTTTTTCATCACAAAGGTCCTATCAAAGGTTTCTGTCCATCGGTCGAGGTCCTTGGGAAACAGCCGGCCACCTCCACTACTTCAGGCCATTTTTCATAAATGTTGGTTTTTTCATCATTAATAGACAGCTGACAGGTGAACAAGGAAGAAGACATTTGTTTTGCCATCAATTATCATGCTGTTTGTTTTACTTTTAGTGTATTTTTTAAATAGAACAAATGAAATTGCAGTGAACAAGCTCACTAACCTTCTCAAAGTAGCTGCTGTTTTCTGCCCCTGCTCTTCCAGCAAACACCCAGCTGTCTCTGTATTTTGCAGACTTGATCAAAGTGCTTCCCATTCCAACAAATAATTCCCTCATTTCGTCTGTCATTCTGCCACAGAGTAGAAGAAATGGGTCGTATCGTGTGGTATGAAATCGTTTTAGCAGTTGAATCGTTGAGAGTTGGACTCACTTTTCTGTCACGTCATCAAACGAGGCCACCAAAACAATCATTCCAGGTTCTATCTCCTTCAGGTACGCCAGGATGTCTTCTTGGTCTTTTGTTAGAGTAATTCAAAAGAAAAACTTTTAAAGCCATTCAAAATTTTCAATACATTTTTTAATTGATTGGATTGAAAAGATGTTTTTAACTCTTACTTCCAATTTTCATATTTAGATAGCCAAATTTTTTCACAACTCCATTTTCACCTGAGGGGGAAAAAACAATTAACAACTGACCAAAAGAACCCCCTGTAAAAACCTAGCGTTTGATCATCTCACATGCTCTTCATCCATAGATGGAGTTTGGCCAAATTTCATAGAACACTTTATTTAGATGTTATACTATAATATACTTTAGATGTAGATAATTAATGGACTTTTAGCCATTTAGGCTTTTTCAAAGTCTGTAACTAACTTATAAATAAATTAACTTTGAAGCTCAAAAATATTTTTATTAACAATTGAAACCTTTTTCAAAAAGGACATTGCCAGTTTTAAGGATTTACTGTGTTTCATAGTTCAGTTAACCAACCTTACAGTACAGTACAAAATATAGCAGAAAGTATTTTACTCACCATTTACAACCACAATGTTCATTCCTGGTCCCACATTATTCATCACATGACTCATAATGCTGTTGGGATAACAATCAGGTTGAGTTTCACTGCAGTCATTATTTTCATGCTTTAGTTAATTCAGGTGCTAACATATTAAACACATACATTTTACCCTCAAAACAGATCTTTGGTCCGATAATATTAGCTGCTCCGCTTTTGATTTGAAAAGCAAACTGGCCGGGCAGACAGGCTCTGGAGAGGCTGCACTTTGGCTCAGTTGTAGCTGAAAATGCAGATACTTCTGATGTTGAAGGAAGATGGTCATACATCAATCATGTAATGGTGGAAAGATGGGTTCTATTATAATTTACCTTTCTCCAATGTAGGTTTGATTTGATCGAGGTAATAAAGGCCTAAAATGAAAAAAAAAAATAGAGACAGTTTTATTAAGATGTGGTAAATCGACCTGAATAAAAGCAGGTAGCTCAGAATTTAGGTTTGGAATAAGTAGAAATGAGCTCACCGAATATATTTCTCACTTTATACTGTATATCAAATGAATTGATGGAGATTCCCCATGTTATTAGGAGGACAGCAATTGCAACAACAAGGTGCAGAACAGCTGTCAACCACAAAGAGTAGGTACATGAACATTTGCAGACATACAAGCAAAACGGGCTGTTTTTTTTAAATAAAGTTAAATCTCACCTCGATATTTCATACCCGCAATAAATCAGAGAGCTGTCTGTTGAAGGGAAGAGCTGAGGGCTTTGAAAGGTACTTCAAGCACTTTCTTTCAACAAGAGATATTGTAGATACAGCGGAGATGTGGTACCATGTCATCTGTGAATATGCTCCCTGATAATTCCTACAACCGTGTCTTGTGGGAGAGACGTTTGGATATACAAAAGAAAACGTGTCAGTCCTGTTCCTTCTTGTGCTACATACAAACCCGGATGTGGCATTATATATCCACACACCCACAGAACAAGACGATCAAGTTTCTTTCTGTAACAATGTCTAACATGGGAGGGTGTCCACCAGTAACAGATACTGTTTGTAGTGAACAATACTGTTCTGCCGACAGCAATTTGTGCCTAGCTGGTGTGCAAATAAGCATTTGAAACCTGGAGAGAGAATGACACAAAAAGGAGAAAAATAAGAAGGCCACGAGCTTCATATTTCAAATTGGTTCAGCAAGTGGGAAAAACATGTTTAAAGAATCGCTGTCATTCGTCAGTTTTCTATTTGTATGTAAATTTTTGTAAATCCCATATGATGTGTGGACTTATCTGCATACAACTGCTCGAAGAATGCCAAAGAAAACAAAAGCAAAAAAAAAAAAAGTCAAATGGTTTTACTCAAAACCTCACAAATAAATAACCACGAAAATGGCACGAACACAAAATCTGATAAGTAAAAACGCAGTCGAATCAGATGAGAAGTCACTTTACATAACATTTGAACTCTTTTCCCCTCGTGCTTATACAGGACATAAGGCATTAACATCAATATTTTTGATGGACAGGCTACATTGTTTGCACGAGAATTAGTCACGACTGATGTTTAAATGGAGAAAGACAATATTATCCCTTAAAGCAGAGGTTAAGCCCTCGTGTCAGTAAGCATCTACCCTGCTGATCCCTGAACAGCAGCTGAGGCAGAGCTTTCACCTGCCTGGAGGGGTCCAAAAATAGCATTTCACTACAGGCAGTAATGAACTGATATTATGACTGTTATTAAAGTTACTGGGGCCAGATCATAACCATAATTTATACATCAAGAAACAGTTGAGTAGCTGACAAAGGAATTAAAGCTACTGCATGGCCATATTCTGACAAATGAGCCACTCATAAACACAAATGTCTACGATTCTGTGAACACTGCCGTAGGGTGTTTTGGTGATGGTGCTGGAGAATGCCGTCTAACAAGAAGATCCATTTTTTTCCCCAGGTGTTCAGTCGGTGATGATCTAGTTTTTGCGATGGACGTATTGTAGTGGCTTTCTGCCCAAAGCGATTTCAAAGTAAGCCACGAATGAGCTGGAGATACAGTAACTTTAGCCTGACGCGTACGACAGCAGATGAGTTTCAGTTTAAAGATTAAAAGCCTTTACTGAATGATTTCAAACATTACATAGTCACGTGGTAGAAAAACACATTACATCACATTATGGCTCTTATACATTTTATGCTGCATGATTCATTTCCGTACTTAACAACCCAGTCAGTGAGCCTTAATGCCCTGAATGGAAGAATCTGATTTGTTATGTTTCACCACATTTTTTCTGTTTTCCTCGAATTTGTCACCCATTTGTGTATCACATGAAGTTGAATAAATGCAACTTTATTTAAAAATATGCACCATATGAGCATAACACTTAAGGAAATATTAAAAGCAGATCATGGCACAGGGCCCCGCTATGAGCAAGGGGCGAGAATTAAAGGACTAAACTTGAAAGCATGCTTAATATTTAACGTAAGTGTGGGCACAAACATTAGATGTTGCTTAGATACATAAAATGCCGTGACATATTTCCTGTCTGACACCTGAAAACTCTTGTAATGAAATATTAAAATACATTAAAAGACACACTAGAGGTGAATTATGGTGCAGTATTTTTGGTTTTTATTGTGGATGAAGTGAATCTTTCCATCTTTACCCAAACCTTGTCATAGGCTATATGTTTTTAGTGGTCTTCATCTGTCTCTGTGGTCCCTGATACTGACTGTCCTGGTTGTCACACATGAAGGGATTTGCATAATAACAGCAGAGATTTACAGCATCTTAACTCATAAGGTCTTCAAATTCCTAACATGGTGTAATACTGAAGAGAACCAGCAGAGGGTCTATGTGTACTACTTTTCACTACTGATTGGAGAGAACAATGCACTGCAGTCAAATATCCATGTTTTGTTCCTTTTTGGTGAACAATATGCCTGTCCACTTTAGCAGGAATAATAAAATACGGCTAGTTTTAAATGGACAACATTAGTAAGTGAGCTGTACAAACAATAACATGTTTCCTTTCTAATAAAGCAGAGATGCTCGTCGGGTAAGAGACTGAAAGAGGGAATTATGCAGGTCAGGAGTTCACAGTCCCCAGGATTTAATAACATAACAACATACATATTTCTCAAATATACATCAGAATATACAATGATACACAGTAGTCATCATTTACATCATTCAAACCATCATCAGTAACAGTAGAGCAAACACTATCATTAGATGGTTGCAAAATGTGCAATTATACTTGATCTTTAAACTCGTAAAACTCACATTTGGGGACTGGTGACAACAGATTGATTCCCTTGCTTGATTTGTTGGTTATACGAACACTAATTAAAAGAGAAAGCATAGTGACATGATTTATAATTAATATGTTTGAGCTGTCACCTGCATCCTGTGACACTGATGTTCACATATTAATGTTCAGTCGCAGCTCCCTAGCAGGTGGAGTTGCTGTTTGTTTGTTTTTCTTCTTTGTGGCAAATATAGCTGTCAAAAGACATAACACAACATCACTCAGCCTAGAAGTCCATTAAAGAGCCGATGGACTCTGAACTCTACAGTGAATTCACTTTAAGTGGGTTAATGTTAGCATGAAAAGGGAAATATATTTCAAAGGGAACTGGCCAACTGGTTCATAGTCTGGAGTGAGTCTTTTTTAGCAGCAAGTCAATTAGGGTGTTTGAAACATCTGAAATGTTATCTCTCCATGTGATGATGTGATTTTAGCCACTGCTTACTTCATAAGTGCTGGATCGTGATGGTGCATTCTCTGACATTTTCAGACTGATAGGGAATTAATGTCAAGGTGTACATTCTTTTAATGCAACAGCTGCCAACTGCATTTATTCCATAGTCAAATAAAGCTACAATCATTTTGTTTGATACATTTAGATTTTTCCTTTGATGTACTGTATACCACATTCAAGCAAATTATCTTGCTGCGGTTAAATTGGCTGGAAACTACTTTATCTGTTTCCACAGGTTTATTTTATGTGCCAATAATAGCAGATTAAAGAGAAATATACTTTTCTGTCATATCTAATGTTGAATATTTGTTTAATTGTGCCATCTTTTTTTTAGAAGAAACTGATTTAAATATATATATATATAGATTCAATGGGGTTTTCACCCCAAAAGCATGCAGAGGAGTTTGCAGTATGTTTGCCTACAGGTACAACCTCCATCTATCGGAAAGGTTAGGGGGAAGCTTGTGTGTAGCCTGAGAGGTGAAACCCAAAGCAAATAAATGACTCACCTCTGCTCTTTAAGCTTATTGATGTGAGTGCAACAAATCAACATTTTCATCACCTCCTCTTTTCTCACATCTGGATTTTAACAGCTGAACAACTCCAAACAAAACTGTAAAAGATTTATATCACAGCTACATCAGGGATATTTTTGTAAGACCTTGATGTCTAAAACTGGTGAAGTGCTGCTTTAAAGGATGTGGTTAACCCTTCAGGCTCATTGATAATGCAGATTAAGCTCAATACATCAATTAAGCATAAAGAAATAACACTGATAAGAATTCAAGCCAGATGTAACTCACTACAGTTGTAACTCATCGATCAATCGATCAGTCAGTCGACAGAAAATGAACCAGCAATTATTTTGATAGTTGATTTATGTTATTATTAAAGCAAAAATGTCAAACCTTTAAAGGTTCCAGCTTTTCAAATGTAAGAAAAAATGGCTTCCTTGTCTTAAATGATATTCAATGAAATATTTGAGGGTTTTGGACTGTTGAACAAAACAATACATTTTATGACATCACAATGGGCTGTAAGAAATTGTGATGGGTATTTTCTTTTTCGTTCTTTTTTTTTTTTTACGTTTTCTGTTGTTGTTTGGACCAAATAACTATAATCAAAGGAATAATTGGAAGAGTATGAAATAATGAAAATAATAATCAGTTGCAGCCCTAAACCACACGTTTCATCCACAATAAACTCTTTTTCGGTCGGCCCAGCAGCACCCAGGTCTGAGATTTATTCCAAAAGCTCCTGTCATAAGGAGAAAAAAGAGGAAGTTACAAATGACATGCGATGTGATGAGGGAGGTTATGGCTGTGTCAACTTGCACTGTGGGACGGATGACAGTGAAAGCTACAATCAGGGAAGCCATGATGCACTGACCTCGTCTGACTCTTCTCCCACTGTGTGGGGCCCCCTGATGCCGTCCTCCTCTGTCACTGCTGAACCCTGATCCTCCATCCGCCTCAGCACTGAGTATCTGTATGTCGCCTCGCTGAAATAAAGCGGTGTGACAGACTCAGGTGATGTGCTTTTACTGCACTAAGAATTTTAAATGATCTCGCTATGGCTCAATAATAAAGGTTGCTTACTTGACTGGGAAGCAGTATTTGCGGATGATCAATGCAGCAGCAACGGCCGCTGCCACAGTGACGAAGATCACCGATGCAATAATCCCAGGGTGAAGCCTTAATCCGGCCTAAATGGACAAATGAATCCAATAAGATCTAACAGTGGGGTAGTTAAACAGCCCATAAACCTAACAGCTCAATTCATGATGTGTGGCTCAGATAAAAAGGAAATATGGGCAGGAGATATGACAGCTGAACAGCGGAGTGTTATAGATCACGCTGGTGCACGACCGAAAAAGCTCAACAGCAGGGATGTGAATCACCGGCCAAGCAGGAAAACCGATGCATTTTTGACAATAACTGATCACAAGCCCATATCTTCAAAGTCAGAGCTATGCATAAGATCATAGATAATGTTAGGAGTAGAGTGTGAAAACATTAGTCTTTGTAGTGATGATTAGGATTCACAAGTAGTGCGGCCAAAAAGTAAAAATCCAAGAAGAACCATTTATCACAAGGGAGAGGAGGTGTGCCAGATCAAAAAAAAACAATGAGACTGTGATGAGATATGACTGTAGTGGCACAGGTTTTAGCACCACACGTGTAACATATTGACACGATGAATGTCTTTGATGAAGAAACTTAACACTGTCCAAGTTTCACTTTAAAAGAATGCTACTGTCAAAATCAATCCAAATGTGTCTATTTAAAATGATAGAAAAGTGGAAGCACATATTTTTAACAGGCAGAATCTCCACTACTTATTGTTTGGCCTGTATAATTCCCTTATGATGAAAAGATGTGCGTTTATTGCTGAAATGTAACTTTTTTCTTTTTTTCGGAAGTAAATGTGTCGTACTGCGAAGTTCCCCCATTTAAATACTCCCACAACATGTTGTTGAAAACTGGGCTCTTCCTACTTCCACGTAGGCCTACTGTACATCAACAAGTGCTAACGGTTAACATAATAGACACACTTACATGTACTACGGGCGGATTTAAAGCTACTCTGATGCGATTAGCACAATAACGACGTGTTGTTTGTATTTGTACATGTTCAGGATTATGTCTGCAAACCAATGACAGTTACAGCAGGAATATAATGGATCTGCGTGCCTGATGTCTCCATTTACCTGTTGGTCTGACATCCTCGTGAACTTTAGAACCTGATTAACCTACTTTCATCGTGGATCAATAAAGCGCAGTACATTATAGCCTATAGTCCCAAATTGGTGGGAAATCGAAATCAATTATTTATGTTTTCTGTCTGACTTTAACGCCATGGCTTGTTTACTTCCTGGTTGCTCTCACCTTCTGCGATAAGCAGCACTTCCACGCCCCCTCCCATGAAACATCATGTGACATCTGCTCGTGTCACATGTCCATCTAATGAGACTCATTCAAATCAAGTCATTTTAAACATTTTTTTTTTAAATGCACTTTAAAGTAGCAACAATGCCTATGAGAAAATGCCTCAAGTTTGAATACTTTCAGAACATTTCAGTGGATGATCCCCTTGGCCTTGACATCATAAGCTAAAACATTAGAATTTCTAGAACCAGTTTTCGGTGGCATGCGTACAGGCCTATATTCAATAATATTATTTTTTCAGTTCTATGTCCAAGATCATGGGACACAATGTTTGTTGCTTAACCTATTGTTTGTTCAATACTGCATACAAACTGTGTGAAGTTTTTTTCCTCAACATATTATGAACACGTTTCTTCAGACAGTTCAGAAAATGTAATTGTGTACACTGTCCAAGTGTCAGTATTTGACAAACAGATTGCCCTCTGACCTGTGCCCAGAGGCCAACTGGATGCTCAGTCACTGATCCAGTCGGGGGTGTTGTTTGATTAAATCTACTGAGGATCACGGTGATCAATGAATGTTTATTCTTCTCTTTCTTTTTTTTCCTTCATTTTGTTTCTGTCATTGTGAAGCAAAAATTAATCTCACGCTAAAAATGATGAATCAGTATCGTATCAGCCGCTCATCAGGTGTGATCAGTGTTTTGGCGAGACTGATGAAAAGACCTGCCAGCCTCATGAGCTCCCCCGTCTGTTCCTAAAAATCCTAGTTACAGGTTAATCTGAGAATACATCTAAGAACACAGTTATTATATTACAATTATTATAGTTATTATATATTATTAATCCACACAGGAAGTCAGCAGCCATTTCAATTCCAATTTAATACTAAACAATATATACACATCAACAAAACACAAATTATCATAAATAAAGAACTAAATGTTCTACACTGTAATACTAATACAGGCAACATTTCAGAAATCTCCAGGACGATCTTTGTGGTGGAAATCTGGTATATTTAAGTGAAGAAACAAAATCATGATCCATATTGTATATTTGTATTTGTATATTTAATTAAGCTAAATAATAAAAGGTAAACAAAGAAAGAGTAAACAAAAGACACAGAGCGAGCGCACACGGAGTCAATCTATTTCAGCTGAAAGGACAGAGCTCACACAGAGAGGTGTTAATGAGTCTGACCTCAAGGTGCAGATACAGTCCCACGAGCTAACGAGAGTCATATCCGAGTATCAGTACACAGGGCAGACTGTTCACCCCATATAGCAAACAAGTTGTCCTTCAGAAACCAAACCACAACAGGATACCAATGTACGTTACATCAGAAGACACCCAGGAGAGAAAATATCAACGTAAACAGAGTGCTGGTTAAAGAAAACAGGTTATTACTTGAATACATATCTGGTAATAGGGAATGCTGCCTTTACAACCTTTTAAAAGGCTTACATTTTAATTTGCTAGTCAAGATCAATAAGACAGGCCTAAAAACAAAATCCTGAAGTCATTCATCTTATTCATTAATTTTGATTCCCTTGAGCTTTGAGTCAAGCGAGTTCATAGTACTTTCCCGACTTTGGATCGAAATAGCAGTTTAGGCAAGGATCGTAGAGCAGGTTCAAATACTCGTCCTCGTTCTCGTCTTCATTCGCCGTCTCATCCCCTCCTGTAATAATGCAAGAAAATCCTTCTGCAAAACACATGCATAGATAGCAGTGCAACAGTAATTCAAATGTATATATATATATATATATATATATATATATATATATATATATAAATATATATATATATATATATATATATATCTAAC
>JAVQJD010079234.1:0-43183 GCA_036023655.1 Nannoperca australis
GAGTCCCGGCACCAGTGATCCGGGGTGAAACCCTGGAAGACGATGCCGACGTACACACCTGCAAAAGGCAGAGACACCACACACAGCAGGGCGAAGACGCGCTTCTGACAGCGGCCGAACTTTCCGGCTTCTTCTAAGATGTCGTCAAAACTGGTCATGGTTGCAGAGGTGGTGCTTTCTCAAACATTTAACAACTGCAACTACTCTCAGTGTGAGCGCCGTCTGGGGTTTTACCAGGACAAGCAGGAGCAAAGGTCAGACAGACACGCTGCTTCAGGGGAGTACAGTGGATCATTACAACAGCTTTGATCTCACTGTCCCCTCCAGACGTCAAAGCACGGGTTAATTAACATAAACGCACCAACACGGACACGTGGGCCTCCCTGTGCAGCTCCACATCACATGCAGTCAGCTTGCTAGAACAACGTGTGTATACTTGGCATTTAAACCTGGTGTGACCTGGTTGTGATCTAATGATCTTCTTTATAAAAGGTGTCTGGTATCGATCTGCAGCGGACAATGCAACACTGTTCAATTTGGAAGCATTAGACATGTGATCAACTTTATTACCTTTAGACTGAGACTGAATTCATCTCAGGGTGGTGCCCCGAGGTGAATCTAATGTTAATTCTGTGATCTAATATAATCACTGATTATGTCTGATAGTTGATAGATGTTCAGTTTCATACATCTACTGTATCCAGGTCACTATGCAAAGGAGGTCGGGATCTGAGGGACTGGGGCTTGTTTTACGCCAATTTAAGCCTTCAGGGGTTCAAATCAAGTCTTCAGTCACTCCAGACAAAACCAGTTGTAGTCTTGGGTCATTTATGGACTCATTTGAATAAATTTAAAGTTTTAAATCATTCAAACAAGTCCAAGTGAAGTCTTACGTGCATCAAGACAGGTCCTAGTCAAGTCTTATGTTATCCAAGACTAGTCCGAGACTAGACTTACAGTGTGCTCTTCCACGCAAATGACCTGAACGGCACTTCGGTCAACATGTGTCATCTTTACATGTGTTTAACCCTTGTGCTACCCTGTGGAGAAGACACTGGGTCAAGACAATGGGCCACTGGGTCAATATGACCCGGCAAGGTATGACAAGGGTTAAGGTGTAAATAAAGTTCTGTGAGACGAGTCCAAGTCTCAGGTCCATTCTTTCTTATCAGTCACAGATTATGTGCTTAAACCACCACAGTGATAAACAGCGGATCTTATTTATTCCAATAATGCAATCATTTTTACATCGATGTTTGTTTTAAATAGGAAAACAGGCAAAGAGCTGAAAAACATATCAGACAACATAACTTACACCAAATAAACACATTGATCTCCCCAAGTACAGAGTCATCACAGATTTCTTGTGCTTAAAAAATATAAATTAAATTCACTTCTTTCTCCGAGCTCGTTTGTTTGCTTCTGAATTTAACTCTCGGGTCTCGATCTCACACAATGAATTCATTTCACGTGACGCAAAACAGTTCTCTGCTCGAGCGGCGACAAAAAAAAAAGCACAAGGACGTCCGTTCATGTGTTGGCAGCTAGGAGGAGGTTCGGTACAGGACCATGCAGACGAGCCGCACACACTTTGGTGCTAAATACAGCAGAGACAGACTTTATGCAAGGCTGGAAGAGGACACACGAAACGGTACCATCTGCTTCTCCGTCATTACAGGTAGATGCTTTTATTCCACTTCAAACCTCCGTGAAGGGATTTGATGGAAAAAGCTTTCAAAAGTCCACATGCTGAACAAATGACAACGCTTAAAATTAAATTGTGTAAAAATAAAAAATAAACACTTGCTGGACTTGTTAAAAATAAATATGACTTCTTCACATTTCCTTCAGATCCCTTTGTAATCGCACTAATTGAATTGTTCTTTGGAAACCTGCCCCGTGTTGTTTGGTACCACCACCGCGTCCTTCCTGCTCTCAAAGGCAGATTTTACTTTGAATTTCAGATCAGTATCTTAACGATGTGGTTATTCTACAGAGACCTTCAGAAATGAAACAGATTACATGAGAATTCTTCTTTCTGGACTTTGTGATCTCGGAGACACTAACACAGAAAGTTCCTAAACACTCACTGCAGAGCTCCAGAAACATGTTTTCTGTGTGTGTGTTACAGGACATCATCCATATAAAACAGTGATGTTTCCGTCATTTTGTGTCATTTTGGACAAAGTGGCCTCTTAGAAAAACGTGTTTTGTGTACAAAGCTTTAGAAATACCCTGATCATCATCATCTGACATCATGTGTTGATAACGTTTACTTTCTGTGGATTGAATACTGAGAAATTCCACTTTTGTACCGTAGACAATGTAATCAGTGTTTATTATGGAATAAGTGTAAGTGCACTAAATGTGTGACTGCAAATCAATATAAAATCCCTCAATAACGCAACATGTGCTCTCCTGGAGTAGTTTATTTCCTGAAAGGAAGTTTGGAGTGGTTTCATTTGGCCAGGTGAGAAAAACACCTGTCATGAGGTGTGTCCCATTCATCACACAGTAAAACTGGACACATCACTTCTTTGCTTAATCAATTCATTGTTAGTCTAGAAACCCACAAAGAAATTGTAAAAAAATAAATTTAAAAAAAGCCACAATTTCCCAGAGGCCCCAGCGAATGTTTTGTTTGAAAGACAAACATGTTAAAAAACTGAAAATCTTCACATTCGAGATGCTGAAACTAAACTGTATTTGGGATTTCTGCTTGATAATCGACTTAAAACAATTCCCTTCGGCCTGAATTAAATCTTAGCTCAAAGGCCAACATACTACCTTCTTCTCTGAGCCTTCACCTTCATCTCACAGTCTTCATCAGGGGACAGTGACTGCAAACTGACAACTCAGCAAATCAAGTCAAACCTGCTGTGAGAAGAAGTTCCGTCTTAGAAAACAGTGAATACAAGTTCAAGCTACAGGAGGTTTGTTGGGACTCTGCTGTGTTACCAGGACTACAAGGTGGCAAAGTTCAGATATTTGTGACTTTGTTCATTCAAGTCTGCGGTCCAGGTGTGGAAACCAAACACACACCAACTTCACAATGACTTGTTTGGCTGGGACCAAAGGGGAAACATAATGAAGAAGAAGTGGGACGGCACTGAAATACTGTTTATACTGTGTAGGTTTCCTGTTTCACCGCAGTCAGTTTGATTTCAGTCTTAGAGAGAGAGTGAACATTAATGCACACATTACTGAAAACACTAGCTTCATTATTAAGCGGAAAATATGTTAAATGCAAGTCACCTGCCTGCTTCCTTGATACATTCATGCTTCACTTCCTTCTTTCCTCTCACATGCGTTTGTCTAAAAATGGCAGATTTTGGCGCCTTTACCGAGTTCAAATGTGGCTTGTGATGCAGCAACATCCACAGTCGCAGACCTGAAGACCAGAACCGAGCCGTTACTGTACGAGATCGAGCAAGCGGGGACATCAATTCCACACGTCAGTGCCAGTGGAGGCTGCAGAAATATGGGAAACCAACACGACTAAACGAACATCTGGAGTTTCACCGCCAGCCTTCTGTCTTCGTCCAGTCCATTCACACTTAAGGCCATCTGTATTATATAACAGATCATCAGCTCAGACAACCATTTAAATAATCAGAAAACTAATGTGTGAGCAATTCACCGGTGAAGACAACAAACAAACAAACCGTCCCTATTATAGAACATCATCATCTATATACAACGTCTCTGATCAAAACAAAGAAATCAATCGATCTGTCGCCGGACACGATTCATCGATGCAAATGCAAAGTAAATTCATCCTCAGGAAGGCATGGCGCTTTGTTTTGGAGAGCAAAGAAAGAAAAGATCTGCTCTGATAGCAACTGTAAACAGCAAGAAACCCATTCCCTTTAGAAACAACGACACCTTCACTTCCCCACGTGCAGGAAACTGTAGCAGAGCCCCTTTGCCCCTTCGAGCTTCTAAACTGTACATGTCACCACAGCGATCAAATACAGTCCTGACGGGACGACGGACGCTAGAAAACAAAACCACTAAATCAACTCCAGAAGAAGCCAAAGGGGTTGTTTCTCCAGTCTGCAAAGAGACGTGTTGTTTTCAGGGAATCAATGCTACAATAAAGTGCTAAAGCAATGGCACAGCTTCAGTTCAAGACTCCAGAAAAAAGACATGATTTCAATTCAATTTCACATCTTTTCACTGACACGCCACCGGCCTGTCAGGTCCATATTAAATAAATGTGGTCAAACTGAAGCAGCTGTAGTGAAGCTCCTTACTTCACTTCAGAGCGATGACAGAAGATGAGAGAACAGGGTGCACTTTAAATAATCAGCTCTCAATAAATAAGAAACCATGTGTGACGGCGGCGGCCGAGAAAACGAAAAGAGAGGAAAGGTTTCTGCTCTCAGTATGCTGTTGGTGTTTCATCGTTGTTGTTGTTGTTGTTGCTATTGTGTTGACATTCACTGAGAGAAGAGTTCAGATTGGACAGGGGGAGGAAGTGACATCACACCCTGAGGAGGTCCTCGTCACTGTCGTCCTCGTCCCGTTTCCTGTTGGCTGCCCTGTTGTTAGCGTGGTTGTGGCCGGAGGAGCGAGGTTTGCCGCTCTTCCTCTTCCTGTCCGACTCGTCCAGCAGGCCGACCAGGTCCTCGTCGCTCTCCTCCTGCGACCAAAAGGAAGGACGTCTGTGAGGTTTTTGGGGCGCCAAGCGAGGACACAGTGACACCTGGGCCGGAGGAGACCGTACTCACCTGGAGGAAGGGACTGCGATGGGCCGCCGAGGATTTGACCACGCGCACCCCCGGGACGCTCAGCACCTCGTCCTCACTGTCGTCGTCCTGGTCGTCCAGTGAGAACGAGCGCAGGCCGTCCGTGTTCACCGGCTTGGTCTTGATGTGGCCGTTGCCATGGTTACCCCGGGAGGATGAGGAAGAGGATGCGGGGGGGGCTTCGAGCTCCTCCATCAGCCACTCCATCTCCTCTTCACCCCCTTCTTCGTCCATGTTGACCTGAAGATTTCAGGGCAGGTTAGCACACGAACAGATTCAGCCAATCAAATCCTTAAACGTGACTTCAACATCAGAGACACAGTCCAGAGAGGCAACATTTAAAGCAACACTGGTGTCTGTATATCTAAACAAATGCAGAATGAACTCATGGATTAGATCAAACCTACCTTGGAATATTTATAGGACACTTGGTTTCCTCTCCTGCAGCAGCCGGCAACCTTCTGGATCACCAGCTCTCTGTGAGGACACGAGACAGACGGACATTCATCAAATCAACAAAGCTCTTTCACCGATGGTCCAGCTTCTCTGCATGTGTTGGACGCTCGGGGTCTCACCTCCTCTCTCTCTTGTGCAGCAGAAGCCCCAGCAGAGACACAGACACGGCCACCAACAGGAGGCTCAGCATCACCCCCACCGCCTGGCTGCGCCTAGAAAGAGCTGGAGTGTCGGCGTCGTCGTCATACGACTGTGCGTCAACAGTCCTGCGAGGCGATGAAGGAGGAGGACGCACACAGATTTCACATGTCTTTAAACGTACTTTTGCTGCAGAGTAAACAACTAATTCCAGATGTTTGTTTACTCACGTGAGACCACACACAGCGTTCGTGTGCCACACAAACAGATACTGGCATTCATCCGTCTCCAGCATGAACTCGGGGATGCCGACGCCTGCCAAGGGGTTACAGTGGAACATGATGGTGGAGGACACCATTTTGGTCTTCTCCCGCCCACACATCGACTCGGAGGGCACCATCACGTCCAGGTTTCCTCCTGACGGAGAAGTAGAGATGTTGACGACATGCCGTTCATGTTAACTGGAGTGGAAGAGTGTGTGTGTGTGTGTGTGTGTGTGTGTGTGTGTGTGTGTGTGTTAGCTCGAGGCAACAGATTTTAAAAACAACGGTTTAATTGTCAGCGGAGAACTGATTTCAGGTCTGTGCTCTGCTCAAACAGCATGACACCACGCTAACATTAGCATGTTAAAACACTAACATCTTGTCTGTTACCATGCGGTTACATGTTAACTCCCATGCTAGCATGCTAGCATGCTACACAACACAATGCTAATACTATTGTGTAGCATGCTACACGCTATCCAGAGGGACTTTAGTTACTACTCTGTTACATTTGATATCCAAGTTTGTCATGAACCAAAGTGTTGAAGAGGTGGAACTTTTTGACCTGCTGGTGTTTGCGCAACATTTCATGGCGATCCATCCAGTAACCGTGGCGATATGAACCTGGAGCTATGAAACCAGTCTGGATTGACATTTTAGCTGCGATTCAACCACTTCATTTTGAAATAAACACGGGGGGAGATGGCCAGCAGAAAAAAGATTTTCCACACAGACAATCTCAGATTAGTTTTATATAGTGAGACACTAAAATATAAAAAATAACCAACAAGTTACCTTTAATGTAGTACTTTGCCTTGCTGGAGGAGCCGATTTTGCGTCTGTAGGACGCATTAAGTTTGACCTGGCAGATGTTGGCACCAAGACAGCTGGGCAGGGAGTTGTTGGTGATGCCGGACAACTGGATGTGGTAGATGTAGCGGTCGCCATTGGGGCGGATGTCTCCAGACGCCTGATGGTGGCTGAGAGGAGGAGGGTAACAACAGGGGTCAACAGACCAGCACAGGTGGAAAACAAAAGCTCTCTAGACTTCTCCAATGAAGTGAGTGACACACGTGTTGGTTACATGAAGGAGACGGTACAGACCAGGATTAAGACACAGGTGGAGTGTATGCTCGTCTCACCTGAAGTAGAGTGCTCCCAGACTGAGGCGGGCTCCAGTGTCAGGAACCTGTATCGTCCCATTCACCATCTCCACCTCATGCTGCTTCACCGCACACGCCGAACGAGTCTCCCAGCCAATCACAAACTCACAGGACGCCTCGTTAATACTGCGCACGCACACACACACACACGGAGATGACAGAGTCTTAGCATGGCTGCTGCTATTTCAGAAAAAGACAATAAGACTGAAGCGCCAGGTAGACTAGCAGAGGGAATTTAAAACCAAAATAAAACAATGCTAATAAAGTACATATAAAACATATTCCACAGAAACAGTTATTGTATTTATCTAAACATGGAGATGCAGATCAAGTTAAAGGTCTTCAGTATGACTGCAGACAATCTGACTGAGAAATGTTATGTAATGCACCTCAAATGACACTTTAACAAGAGAAAGTTTAAAGAAACACTGGTTAATTTCTAACTGCCAGTTAATGGAAGAACAAAGAGTAAATGAGTAGTTAAGATACTGTAACCACACGTGTGAATGAAGCAGATTTTGAACATGTAAAAAATGTACTTATTTATTACATATAGTCATTTTCAATATGGTTGTGTGTAAAAATCAAAACATGTCAAACTTAATAGAAAAGGGGAGCTTGTGTGTAACCTGATGAGTGCTGGGTGTCCGACAGTAGAGCCACAGCTCAGCTGGATCACCGTCTTGGCCTTCACACCGTTACCACAGACGTCGTCTCCCACCGAGTAGCTGACGGAGATCGTTCCATCTGCAGGAGTAGTTTGAGACAGCGATCAGGAACTTCTCCAACGCACAAAATCAACATCTCACAGCTGTTAGTGAGGAAACTAACACCTCAAATCCATTCAATACACAGAGTTATTCGTTTCTATCGGACTGTGTTTGCCTCACTGTTTGACTTTGAGTTACATTGTTGTAGCAACAGTAGTAGAAAAAATATCTAGTTTATAAAAACAATTACAAAAATAAATCCTATTGGCAACAAAGTAGTAAAAGTGATGACTCTAAGATATTAGAAACTTCCATCTGATATCATTATGGACCCCAGAAACTCCGACATCAAGCATAGTGAGATGTCTATGACACGCCCACCCACCGGTGTAGCTCATCTTCTGAGTATAGACCCGGCCCAGGGTCTGGGTCTGTCCTGCTGCTGAGCGTCGGCACACAGTCGCTCCTGCTGGACACCCTGGTAATCCACCGTGGATCCCCTGACACAGGTTGATGAAGTACCTGCGGACACGCAAACAGGAACGAGTTGAGTAAACTCAAGGCTCTGCAGGAATTACATGTGCTTTTAGAAATGTTTCGTCTCTTTGTTGTATCTACTGTGAAGCAGGGAAAGTTATTGTTGCGAAGATATTGGCTGTATTTGTATCATTTTATCCTGGTTTTTAGATTCAGGCACAAAGACCTGTTAGTTAAAAACAAGACAAAGCAAAAAGGCTTAAACAGGTGTATTCACATCTATCTTAAAAGCACCTTCTTTCTGGATTTAGGATAAAAGAAGAGCATGCATAAATTCATTAAATTAAAGCCAGACTTACGAATCTCCTTTGTGGCTAAACTTCCACGGCTCAGTGAGGGAGGACAGCGTTCGGAGGTCGAAGGTCTGGTGATGGCTGACCAGCTTACACTCCATCTTCTTCGGGGTACAAACGGCACTGGTCCTCCACTGAAAGGTGGCTGAACAACCTGCCGTCTCGGAGAGCAGCTGTGGGGAGCCGTGGCCTGCAGACTGGTCGCAGGTGAACAAAATGGACGACTGGCGCTTAGCAGAGGCTGGAAGAGAGAGCAAAAAGACAGGAGGGTTTTCAGAAACCAGACACATATAATGGTTAAGGTGATAAAATGAAACTTTTACACTTTACTTTTACTTCATTTCAATCGTTTTATTTGAACGACTTTGCCAAAGTAGAGATTTTATGTTGGTAAATGCAGAAGATAAGGTTCAACAAGCTGTCAAAGGTTTTCAGATTAATGACATTTCACACATGTTCCTGAATGCACCATCAACAAATTGTCCCAGCTCTTCACTGCATCACCACTCGACAATAATGTAGCCTAAAATGTGACAACAATGACGTGATGATGATACTTTACTAAAACATTACACAGAGACCACAGGTGATGTTGTGTGCATGATGGTCTGGCCTCAAGTGTTTCAGTCCAAGTATGTACAGAGAATCTCAATTTTACGTCGTACAGTAAAGTCATGGTTTTAAATTCCAATGCTTTTTGGCTCCACTGGTCTGAGAACAGTTTGGGCTTCTCCATCAACATCGTGTTCTCATTTTAAATAATAGTTCTAACGGTTCTGTCTGTGTTTGTCTGTAGTTCTGAGTCACACTGCTCTGACAGCACAACACAAGCTTCAAGCAGCTTTAAAGAACTGAAACCATCAAATCCAGCTTCAGTTATTCAAGTGTGAAGAATCAGGTCCAGTTCTTAAACACCCGGTTTAAAGGGGGTCGTAAACAACGTAAGTTTAGCAGCCTCACCTGGTGGGCAGGGGTCTCCCCCACCGTACTGCATGAATACGGCCTGCTCTTCATGTTTGAAGTCCATCGTCATGGCACTGCTGATGCCGAACGATGACGCGGACCTGTCTGGACCAGAACCAGACACCAGGCAGACGGCGCTCTTCTTACAGGCCGGCTCTGCCACTGAGCCGCAGACGTTGATGTGGTAGATGCTGGAGCCCACTGGTACCTAACACACAGAGAGGATCTTAAGACCTGCGGTCAAACCCGATTTGATATATTCTCTGACCAGAGATTTAACAAGATGAAGTAATCCCGAGCCCTTCCAGCCAACAAGTGTTGAAAATCACTGGGACTTAATCTTACCTGGACTTCACCGGAGAGGCTCGACAGTTCAAAGGTGAACTGCAGCTGGGAGTCTGTGAGCTGGCAGCCCGTCGTGTGCGTGGCATCCGAACAGACTATAGGGGTCGCCCACTCAAACAGATACACACAATCCTGCAGCCGCAGCATCTGTGGAGAGCCCTGCATGCAGATGTAAAAGGTTGGTGCTCTGTTGGGAAATAAAACCGTGTGCAAAGTGTTGTGATCAGAAGTGCTGACTGACCAGCTCCAGGCCTCTCTGGCAGGTAAAGATGATGGTTGAAGTGTAGTTCTTTGCAGGATCAGCGGAGCACTGGGTGGAGCTGTAGTAAGTGACGGTCACTTCCCCGGTGGCACTGTTGATCTCCGGACCGCTGGTAGTGCGCCCGATGTCCTGCAAGAGAAGAGTCCCTCATTTACGGTCTGAAAACCTTCTGAAGGAGTGTTGTGTGTGTGTGTGTGTGTGTGTGTCTCTTACCACAGGAGGTCCATTATCAGGATCCATACAGACGGCAGCTCCGGGGGGGCAGGTGACCCCGGGGATGGGGTTCAGAGGCTGACAGATGTTGATGTAGAAGTCTGGAGATCCGTCACTTTGCTCCACCGCCTCGTCTGAAAGGACAGAAACAGAAACATGATTGACAGCTCCATCACTAAATCACAGGACATCCCATATCTGTATCAAGTGTTCAGATGCAACACTGACCTGTCGCTGTGTAGTATCCACTGATGTGAATCAGAGGAGTCAGGTCTATGAGAGCAGAGCCGTTCTGGACTGAACACTTCACCTGGGAAAAACAAACAAACAAACAAACAAACAAACAAAGAAATCAGTGGAACGTCTTTACAGAGCCTAAAAGCAGACTGTAAGTCACAAACCACCGATCAATAATACAATAAAACAATAGTTTGTAGCCTTCTGAAAGCCCAACTCCAATCAGAAATACACTATACACCGACTGGAGAAAGGTTTCTTTTAATACTTTCTAAACGCTGAGTTTTAATAATCCTTTTGGAACAAGCGAGTCGGAGACGATCCCACGCTGCACCACAGAATGTGAGGCTACATTCCCGTCTCGCTGATTATCCTTGAGAAGCCTCTAGAAGCCGATTGTAGTCCACCTGCAGACCACGCTCAACTGGAATTCAATTTGCTCCATGTAATGGCCAATTTAGTGCCAACTTGTGAAGGAATGCTCCGAACTTTCCACTTGAATATGTGGAAATAACTTCTTAAAAAGTTGCACTTCTTTGTAGAATGCTGTATTTATTTGCTGTCGAGAACAAAGGCGCCGATAAACACGCGTCGGCCATCTTTTCTGAGCTGCATCCGTTGCGAGGGAGGTTAGGGTCTGATTCCATGCACTTATTGAGAGTCACTGCACTCTAACGTATCACACTGACAAATACACAAACACACTTACCGGCTGTTCGCACACCAGGGGAGTGTGGAAGGAGAAGAAGTGCGTGCAAGTGTCTGCGTTGGAGTCGATGAGAACTGGCTCTGGAGGGGCCGAGCCCATGTTAGGTGGCCTAAACAAAGTGTAAAGAACCCCGTGTTAACACGACAAATACATAAAGAAAAGAAATCATCATACATTTCAAGTGGCTGACAGCTGAAACTATTTAGAAAATACTCAATTACCCTAAAGGTAAAGAAAAAGAAAAGTCCTGTCAGGTTCTTTAAGGTTCAAGGCTTTTAAAAAGAAATCCAAGATGTCATTTGCTTTGTTTTAATTATCCGTTTTAACAAGTCGGATATATAAAACGCAGGTTCTGCTGCCTTCCTACAGCAACCTGCACCTGAACGATACACGTGTGGTTGTAAAACCTGCTTTGAAAAGCAAATGGGACCTTAAAGAACTGCACTAATGGTGCATCAAGTATAAGGGCTTAGATGATTCATTATGTATTCTTAGTCAGTTTGATACCCTCACAATGACTTCATTCATTCATTCAGAGATCGCCTCCAGTCAAACAAGGGGCACATAAGAAGGGGGAGGAACCTGCAGATGAAGTGGATGATGGTGGCGTGTTTGAGGTTGGGGTTTGTTGGACAGGGACTTCCTCCCTCGTACGTCAGCTCCAGAACGTGGTCCTTGTACGACAGTTTCCTGCTCGCCTGACCACCGCTCACCGCAGTCGTGCCGTCCTTAATGCACACAGCTGGAACACAGTATGCACGTAGATCTTTAACAAGGCTTCACAACTGAAGTCTAAGTAACGATACACAAACTCTTTTAGGTAGATTGCCGTGTTTTGATAAATGTGTTCATCTGCTCAGCTTGTCTCATAACTTCTCTTCTCACTCACAGTTCCAGTGCAACACGTTTGTTTGTTAGTTAGTTAGTATTCCTCTCAGATTTCAGAGCCATGTGGAGGAAGGTTGGGCTGGGATCCGATGACCTAGTGATTAGATTTAGATTGAGCCGAGATTCCAGGATACGTTTTCTTTATGATTATTCATAAAGTTGCCACTTTCTCAGGAACTCACACTCACTTTAATAAACATGCATCCCGTAGTTCCACCACTGTGTATTTTGATGCATATCAAATATTCCCATAATTATAATTCCAAATCCACAGCTATTGCGCAGCCTCGGCTGACGTGTGTGCTCCGTCAGCACCTTCCAGTTCAATGTCTACTACAGCCCCGGAGAAACAGCAGTCAATAATCTGAGGAGTCCTGGGACGTTCTCTTTGCTGCTCTGCGCTGACAAGGTCCTCAGTGTTACATGAACCAGAAACACGTCTGAGCAAAACTAAACAGTAACCAGGAGAGACGTGAATGAATCCCTCTCCGTATTTGTTTTACTGTAAGAACATCTGATTGGTTCCAAGAAAAATCAATGTTTATAGGAATCTGCAAAGTTTTCTTTTGAGGAAAGAAAAACAGAAAAGGTGTCTTTCTTCACAAAGCTCTGGTGTTTCAGTGGAAGCTGTAAACCATTACTGAACAGTCCTGTGCTGTTCGTTCTTCTTTCACGCAGTTCTCTTTACTTGGAGCTTTTTATTCGTTTTGTACGGGCAGAATAAGCTCTATTCAGTGGTGTAAAAACAGCTAAATGGGAAAACTGTCTGCTGGGAAATGCCTGAATATATTTACATATTTTTAAACATCCATAGCAAACAAATGACATTTCCCCACACGCATATACAGCCGTGAGTTTTATGTCCAGCTCGGAAAAGCAAGCCTACATCCCATGAGTTTTCACGCTGGAGGAACCACGGGTTCAGTACTAACATCATGTCCTTTGCAGTTCGGACCGGTTAAAGGTCGATTCCACTGCAGCGGCATATTTTTAAAACAAAACCATTTGGCTCCGACTGTGATTTTGCGCACGCTGAAGATGTCTTTTGGTTCTGTTAACAGAGACACGATGAATAAAAAAACATGAAACTTAAAGATGCTTCAACAGAAATATAGAATACAGAATAACAGATGTTTTCAATTCCGACTTTAAACTAATGCAGGATTTATTTCACCTGCCTTGCTGTCTGAGCACAGAATGCAGGAGCAGTGGCGTTTACACTTTGAACCAACGGCTACATAACAAACACCTGGCAGCCGGCGTGGGGACGCAGTCACTGGGTGGATGTACGTACCGGTTCCAGGGCTGCATCCAGCGTCGGTCATGTTTCCACAGATGTTCATGTGGAACACCTTCCTCTGTTCCTGATGATCGTGCACGGTGTAGCCTCCCTCCTTTGTCAGGGTGCTCAGGTCGAACAAGTGACCTGGCAGAGACCAGAATCACTCGGTAAAACATTTGAAGGTCGCAAGTTTATAGAAATACAAAAAGTGAAGTCAGAGGTTCGCCAGGAACGAAGCGGCTTGTTGTCGTCAGCAGGCAGTAAAAACAGAAGGACATGATAACAGGCATGTAGAGAAGTGCTGGTTTGTTTGAAGGTCTGACCTGTAGCGGGGTTGGAGACCCTGCACTCGTCGTGTTGGGTGCTGTTTAGGGGGCAGGCGGCAGCTGTTAACCACAGGAAGGTGTACACACAGTCCTCGATGGCAGAGATCAGAGTCGGCCGGGAGTCCTGGCCGGGAGACAGGAACACATTTTTATTTTTATTCAAGTAAACATCTGTCCTCACTCTACTGCCCATACTGTGTGTATATACAAAAGGTTAAAGCATAACCGAGTCACTGGCCAGGCAACCATATCTATTGTGTAGCTGACTGAAACATGTATGATTCTTCATAGTAATATATTATTTAGACCAATAAAGTGCAGACTGACGTGCCTGAACCCTAACATACATGCTGCCCATCATCTGCACAGTGCATCCCTCACCACTTTGTCCTTGTCACACTTGAAGCGGATGATGCTGCTCCTGTTGCGGACTCCATCGGGACAGGCCTGCCCGCTGGTGTACTGCAGCTTCAGGACACCTTTGTCCCACGTGGGCCCAGACTCCACCTGCCCCAGACTCACGTATTCATCATTTCCAATCTTCACACAGGACGCTGAGCTGGAGGGACACTTCCATGAACCTGTCGCACGGCGAGCAGAGGGTCAGCTTTGGATTTTTATTGGATTTCTTTTCAAGGATGTAAATTCCTATCAAAACTACATTTCATTGCAGCTTCAACAGAAGTGAAACGTCTGAATCAGAAGGATGAAAATTCAATTTCAAAAGGTTTCAAAATGCTCTGTTGCAACTGGAGCGCTGATAAACAAACAGCAGCTGGGTGCTACAGTATCACACGATGCTTTACTGAAGAAAACACACGAGCATGCAGACGCACCTCCCTGCTGCACCAGCGACCTGCACACGTTGATGTAAAACTGTTTGTTGGTGTCCCCGGTAGAGGGCTCCGCCTCCCAGTTCCGAGAGTCCATAGCCAGAGGGGAGAGGTCGTACGAGTGGCCCTGACCGTCACTGAGGACACAATTAGATATTGTGAAAGTAAAAATGTTATTCAGTGTCATCTGTGTTTAAGGTCTGTACAGATTTATAACAGCTGCTTATTATATATTATAGTAACTGAACTGTTAAATGTTGGCATTATTTTGGCATTGCTGTGTACATACAGGCATTTTAGGTGCAGATGAAATAAAACGTATTCATGAGAACCTGTCCTGTTCATTACTTAACGATACACTCGTTTGTCTGCAAACACTCGAGGACAAGAGCAGAAATAACTTCTAATCAAATGTGGGAAACATTCGTTTTGGTGAAACACTCTAAAACATCTGTTTTTTCTTTCTTTGCCAGATGGATCCTTGAAAACTTCCTTGAACTCAAGGAAAAACACACATCATTGTAAGAACGGGGGAAATCTGTGGCCTTAAAAATTACAACAAAGGATTTCAAAAATACAAAGAAAGAAAGACAAATATTCAATGTATTCACTCAAAACTGAATTATTATTATTATTATAGCGTCTCCATAGCTAAAATAAATTAAAACACACAATTCACTTTAAACTAGCCAATGGATTAGGTTTTTTAATGATACCAAGGACAGATTTTTACCAAATGACTGATAACTAACTGGTATTTAAATATTTAGTGGCTGCTAATAATAAATGTTAATGTCATAATATTTGTTCTGTTGCTGTTTATAACAAGTATTTCAATTCATCCAGGTAATCCCATTTTAGCTCTTCGGCGTAATGCTAGCTCACTAGTTCAGCCCAATTACCTAATGAGCGTGAAGTAGACAGCTGGAGTGTACAAGTACACTTAAAGGAAAGGAGATTGAAATGGAGGAAGAGGAAGAGGAGAAGCAGCAAGAGGAGGAGGACATTTGGATTGTTACTTGTAGGAGCAGCTGGTGGTTTTGACTGAGACGCAGGCCAGAGCGGTGGGCCAGCTGAACAGGTAGGTACAGTCTGGAGTCTCCTTGATAAACTCTGGCGTTCCCTTAACAAGTGGATCAACACAACACAAAGTTAGTCACCACCATCACTGAAGAGCCGCAATGTCTTTCTGTGCTTTAAACAAAGAAACGTCAAATGAATCTGATGGGAACTCAGAATCAGTGTGGATGTGGATGCTGACGCTGCTCGTCCAGCTAACAAGTAAGAGTTAAAAGAAAATGACTGCCAGCGTCGGCTGAAGCGGTCTTGTTTGCATGTTCTGTCTGATAAGTTATCAAGCTAGTCAGCACTAATCCTCCCCGACAGCTGCAGGGAACAAATGCTCCGAAAACTACACAGATACCAAGATTTGTGTATTTAGTGCTCATTGGGTGTCAATCAATCTGTCTGATGTCTTAAAATGGAAACAAAGGTCACCAAGTCACCAATCAACCTCGCCAGGATTTATCAATTCAAATGTTTTTTTTAAGTCACGACCCATTAAAACCCAAAGAGCTGTGGGATCAGATGGTTCTGCGTCTTGGTGTGGAACTCACAGGAAGCCTGTCGGGGTGGCAGGAGAAGTAGATCTCAGTGGATCTCTGGTAGATCTTATGACAGGTCTCTCCATTCGTGTAGTTCAGGATGATCTGGTCTCCCACATAACTCAGAACCTGGGTTGCCATTCCTGCACGCACGCACACACACACACACACACACACACACGCACACACGCACACACGCACACACGCACACACAAAGTAAATTCAAGAATTATGACAAATTCATGCAAACGAAACATCAAACATCAGAATATCCAGCTGGCTTTGGTTGGCTTTTGCAACTCCGTACCTGCGATCTTGTGGTTGGCACCCTCAGCCTGGCAGGAGGAGACCGTTTCAATGCCCGTGTCTTTGTGGGTGCAGATGCCCTTCTGGAGCCCCCCGCAGATCGCCAGGTGGTAGGTGTACTTATCACTCCCGACAGGGTAATCTCTACCCTTCAGAGAGCTCAGGTCGAACTCGTAGCCGGTCTTGGGGTCACGAACCCGACAGTCATCACCTGGGAGAACAAGTTCGGACAATCACCAACCGAGGCGTTATGTTCGTGTGTCTCCTTCGTCGCGGTTTAATCAATATTCCAATAGTCGGTCTGTTAAAACTTCAATATGTTATCTGCACAAATCCTCCAACAGCAGCAGGTTTTTAACTTAAAATATTGGTTCCACAAGTCTCATCACTTTGTCTCACATACACACAGGTTTCACCTTGAGACTTCCTGATGGGGCAGGCCTCAGATGTCCTCCAGATGAAGACATATTCACAACCATCTATACGGTCAAACATGGGGGAGCCCTAAAAACAGACAAACACACACAAAACACATGAAAGTGTCAGTAATTCTGCCGGCAAGTCGCAAGTCTGGTTCAGATCACTTCTGGCAACAGCCTCTGTGTATACCTACATCTCAAGTGGCAGTGTATGGCAGTGAAATGCCACAGAACCAGCAGGATTTTAGGAACAGGTTGTTATTTAGGCTAAATGTTTGTTTATTACAGGTAGCACCACAGAACCAGCAGGATTTTGGGAGGACCCAGCTTTGGTCGCTAAGTTTTTTTGCTGGTCGCTTTTGGTCGCTGGGCCGTTTAAAACAATGTGAATACTTCAAAACACGGGCGTCAGACGCTGTGAATCCCTTGCAAGAGCAGACTGTGTGGTGTAACTGATCCGGCTGGTGGGCAAATCAAACAACAAGACTAAAACAGGCCGATACAAAATGTGGCTTTAAAACATCATAAAACAAACAATCTTCCTTTGAGCTTTAAAGCACGAGTTTCTTCACACGTGTAACCATGACTGGGAGTGCTTTTATGCTTCAAGTCTATTTTCGTCCATTTTATTTATGTGTATTGGGCTCTAGGTGCCAAAATGCAGGAGACCTAGCATCAACACTGTGATGCTAATAATCTGCTTTCACTGCACCATCCATCACTAAGACTAATCACTGACAGTCTTCTTGTGATGCTCGGACTTGATGATGGTGACGACCTGAGCGCAGTACAGCCCCTGTGGAAACCCCTGCCGGTGACAGTGGGCGGTCCCACCGGGAGCTCTGGTACTCACCGGGTTGTCGTCACACTGGAGGATGATTCGTGTTGAGTAGCGGGATGCGGAACCACACTTGTCTCCGTTCTGGTAGACAATGCTGATGGAGCCGTCCTCCGCCGTCTGCGGGCTGGACTGGACGTATCCCAGGTTGTATTTCTTTCCACCAATCAGACCACAAGCACCCAAAGGACCCACTGGAGAGAAGAGAAGTATTCAACTGAAGTCTGACTGGAGGAATTTAATATTACCATGAGATTGTAGCTGCACTCAGCCTTTGTGATGTTTTGATATACTGCAAGTTGTTGTATTGCAAAGTGCCCACATTGTTCCAACTATGATTCCTAATCAGAGGAGCCTTGTAATATAAGATGGAACTAATAAATTGTCAAAGTTTAGCATATTGAAGCATATCAAAGACAATGGCATGCAAAAATCACAAATAAATGATCAATTGGATGCTTAGTGCAACAATAAACAAGTAAACAAAACCGCCAACATAACTTCCCAGACTGATGTCCTTAAATTCCTGGTTATATCTGAGCAGAAATCCAAAACCAAAAAATATACTAATAATGTACTATCATACAGAATAAAACCAAGCAGCAAAGATTTAGCATTTTTGCCTGAAGAATGACAGAAACGATAAAACAAAAATAGCTTCTTTCAAATCGACTAAACTCCACGTGTAAAATAAAAACTTCTTGCTTTGAACCTGGACAACAAAAGTTTGTAAAACGAAGATACAACATATAAAATGAAGATTTGATGAAGCTAGATAAACAATAATAGTGATTGATCGGCCAGCCTTCGTCTAAATATGAAGTCAAGTATCAGAAAAGGCCCAAACTCTAACTTCCCCTCTGTGTTTAATGTCTCATTATGTTATTTTATTTATCATGTGTCACCTTCTATCTACCACATGTATGTGTATGTGGGCTGGAAGACAAACATGGACGAGCACACTGACCTGGGCAGTCCTTCAGAGGCGGGAGGGGTTTGCAGACATTGATGTAAAAGGTGCGTGATGTGACCACATCTGTGTCTATGGCGATCCAGGGGCTGTCGTCTCCATCCCGGATCAGGTGGCTCAGGTCGTACTCGTTACCATGGGAATCTAGAGGTACGAGGAAAGTAGAAATGTACAGTGGTTCCTGAGTTAGGCCAGAACTTTTCATTCTGCAAACAACCAAAAAACACTTCTCACGTGAAGGAACGAACAATCAGAGAAACAGGAAACCTTAATGATGACTAACAGACTCACTTATAACCAACGACTCACCAACAGTGTGTGTGTGTGTGTGTGTGTGTGTGTGTGTCTCTTCATACCACTGATCTGGCAGTCGACTGGAGCAGGGATGCAGGCCAGAGCAGTGGAGAACTCAAACAGGACGTCGTGGACCACGCGGTTGGGTAAAGTGCTCATGTCCTCCCGCAGCAGTTTTAATGAGCCGGGCTGAGAGTTTGGATCACACACGAAATTAATGGTGAAGGTGTCCCGAGTCGCTGACGAAGGAGGAGAAGAAGAAACAATCAAGAAAACGTTTAGATCTTTACACTCAAAAAGCTAGTTAGGCTAGCTTGCTAGCTTCCACTTTCTGAGTGCAAATGAACAGCCTGGTGGGTGCTCCCAAATGTTGAATGTTGTACAGGGAGAGATGTGTTAAATCATCAACGGCGTTTAATCAATGCTGGACTTTAGCTTTATATGAACATGTGCAGGCTATACAGAGCTACAGCATGCTCCAGACAAGAGCGCACCACTGAAGATGACAGTGTGTCCCCAAGCAATACCTCAAGTATCACTCAAATACATCCATGGGAAACACCCACCCAGAGGAAGGAGCCTTAGACACCATTTCCACACAAAAAAATAATACTTTGTTTCTCTTCACAAAAAAGGACAATTCAACTTGCAGCTGGACTTTAAAGTAGAAAGCTTTCATGTACTTTGATTTCTGACCGTGTGTTAAGCTGGTATTGAACCATCATTTGAGTCAATCACTTTACTAACGTAACTAAACCTTTGTTTCAATCAACTGATGCAAATTTTATTTGCACTTGCAACCCAAGTGAACCCATCAACAACAAATGATAGCATCAAATACAGTTAGAGTAAATAAAAACCCTGTAAAGAGAACAGATCTTTGTATCCTTGGTACCTGTGGGATCGTCCAGGGGTCCCTTGTATGTTAGTTTGAGCAGGCCATCGGTGGAGTACTGGAGGGTCTTCTCCACCCCCACTGGGCTGGAGGGATGCCCTCCCTCCAGCTCACAGCCGGCCATGCCCTGTCCGCATTCTGCCACATCTGAGCAGATATTCACCTACGGGTGGTGCGCAGGAAGAATTATACTTTTATTAAGGGAGTGTTTCTGAAAGGGGCGGAGGAACAGTTACCACAAGCAGAAAAAGACACGTCGTTTGAGGTTAAAGAGAGTTTCAAAAGTTCAATGTATTATTTTAGAGCTGAAACAATTAGTCATGTATCCATTTGTTGATTGAAAAAGAAAGTTAATTAGCAACTATTTTGAAAAACTGCAAAGTTGTTGTAAAATGTAAACATTTGCTGCTTTTTCTTATTATAATTACAGAAAACAATGTATAACTTTCATACAGTTGATATTCATAAAACCTTAAAAAGTCCAAATGAATGAAAAGCTGCGTGTGTGTGTGCAGCTCACACACTAAGTGAACATGAACGCAGCTCTCATGCGTAGTGTGATGTATTCACTGTACCATCAACGCGTCTGTCTTACCAGGAAGTCCTTGCCATTCGCACTCGTCTTGTATCCAGTCTCAGAGGCCAAGAGCTGAAGGTTGAACTCAAAGCCGGTGTTGGGGTCCACCACAGTGCAGTTCTGAGACACAAACACGTTGTTTTATTGTCTTAATCACATCATGTTCCCACTGTAACATGTGTCGGGTGTCTCATCAGTGTGCATGAGGAAGTTACAGGATGTGTTTGTAATATAACTCACGTTGTTCTCGCTGGTGGTTATGGCACAGGCTGCGCTGGTCTCCCACATGAAGTTGGCAGTACAGTTCTGGTACATGAGGAACCGCGGGCTCGTGGACTGCACAGTGTGGGACACAAACAGAGTCACGTCTCAGACAAACGCAAAACATTCAGCGTTAACAAGCTGTCTGCGCTGCGCCAACTCACCACAGCCCCTCTGGAGCAGACCAGGTGGATGCGGGTTGTGTACGCGAGCTTCAGGCCGTCGGACACGCAGGCAGAGCCATCTGTGAACTCCAGCAGCAGCTGGTCTCGCTCCTGGATGATCGGACCTCGCTTGGAAATCCCCATGTTACTGACAGATGCCACCTCCTTCGGGGAGCCCTGAGGGGAGACGGAGACACAGATCCTAAATCTCATTTAAGACACAATACATGCACTCAGGAAAGGCTGTTATTTAGACCGTACGACTGATCACGTGAATATTTTGGAGGTGGACAAACAGTAAATAAGGGTCCAGATTTTGTGCACTTCACACCAGAGTATGCATGTTTCTTTGCCAGCTTTAGATTGAAGCAGCATATCGATGGCAAACTACAATGTGTACAAGCGTTGGGAAATTCTAGACAGTTTTTGTTTGAACTATTTTGCAGATTCAAAGCAGCAGATTCAAATCACTATTTCTTTTACAATAACAACGCTCAGAATGAGGCCACAGATAATTATCACCCGATTCTGCAGCTCTCTGTTAAATCTACTGAACTGAATCGCTTCTTTCAGCTCATTGTTTACATGTTTACTGTTAGTTCACTTTCACAGCTTGTTTCCAGCAGAGAAGCTGTAAAAAACCCCACTGTGCCACCACCTGCTCAGCACCAAACAGCAAACAGACACAGCTAGCGACTACCTGGTGAACATAGTGCAGCATTTAGCAGCTAAGAGACAGGCAGTTCCCTCAGGAGATGGTGGAGACCAAAAACAGAGCTAAAAGAGGAGTGAAGATTGGACTTTTAAGGTACAGTTGTATTTTTCCCGTTGGGCTTCACGTTAACAGACCTTCTCGAAGATGTACTTCATCTGGCAGACGGATGCGTGGCGGTCGCAGCCCGGTACAGCGTTGATAGGGCGACATATGTTGATGTAGTACTTCTTCAGGCTCATGGTGTCAGACAAGTCCATGGCCTGCCAGTTGCTACCAGAGGTGGAGCGTGACAAGCTGGAGGCAGGAGGAGGTAAAACAGAAGGGGAGGAGGAGGAGGGTTACAGTAACGTCCCACCCTTGACTGAGTCTTCGTATTTTTGCTAATATTTAAGTGTGTTATGTTCACGTTGTTTCATGATTGCCAAAATAAAACCTCTTGGTTGTTTGATGAATTAACACAAAGAGGCACAATCTGCATTCAGACATTACCTGGATAAGTCGTACTGGTCCAGAGTGTTGGGGTCTGTCACCAAACACTCATGAGGCCTCTCCGGACACGCGTACGATGTATACCAGCGGAAGTTATAAGTGTAGTTGTCCTCAACCTGGATTCAGAAGATTAAGACGAGATTAAAACGTATAGAAGGACGTATCATCAACAACACGCAGAGACGCAATTGAAACAATGAAAGGAAAGAAGAAGGGCGGAGTTTACCTGGAATTTGGGTTGTCCAGCTCCGGCTTCTGGGTCACAGAGGAAAGAGATGAGCGTGGATCTGAAGGTGTGTCCTCTGTCGTTGTACTGGGAGCCGTTACTGTAGGTGAGCTGGATCAGGCCGTCGTAGTACGACAGGCGGGAGTTCGCTTCCCCGAGACTCCAAGAACTGAAGTAGCAAAATGATTAATAGAGTCTCAGTCATCATCTCATCCATTTCCCTTTACTCACTCTGAAGCATTAAACTAGATTAGCGTTGGATTTGAGGTGATGACCTCCTGGTTCAAATGAAATCCCCTCTGATCAGGAGTTCAAACCTTCAGACCTAAAAATCTTTTGTTTTTTTGTCGTTTTTTTTATTCTCTCACTTGTTCAACGTCTCAAACTTCCATGAGACAGAATAATACAAACCTGACCGTGGCAGCAAGACTTTAAAGGACACATTTTGACCCTCGGATCGAACACTAATGTGCATGAACACTAAATGGTTTTGCTTAATTGCGCTCCTGTGTGCTCCTGTGTGCATGTCCACGGCTCCTTCTTACCTCGTTTTCACCTGGCATGCGCCGGCCTTCTCGGGACAGTTGACAGCTTTGACAGGACCACAGACGTTGATGTAGTAGTCGTAGTTGCTACTGGTGAGGTTGTAGAAGCCACCGTCGGCTTTGGAGAGAGGCGACAAGTCGAAAGAGAGCTCTGTGGAGCGACAGAGGAACGCTCATCATACAAGCCCTCTCATGACCTGAGAAAGCCCTGACTGCTGTATAAAACACTGATCAGTGCAAGTGTGTGTGTGTGTGTGTGTGTGTGTGTGTCGTACCAGCCTGAGCGTCCTCCACCTTGCAGTCGTCTCCCTGCGTCTTGGAGAGGACGCAGGCGGCGGCGGTGTACCACTCCAACTCGTACACACATCCGTCAGACGAAACGCTGCGCAGGGCGGGAGCGCTCTCCAGAAATCCTGCGAGGAGGCAAGAAGACGAGACGAGAGGAAATCAAACGTCTGAAACGAGCGGCAGCAGCATCACAGCCCAACAGAACAGATTCATATGCACTCTGTTCAACACACCCGGTTTGCACTTGAGGGTCAGGATAGTTTGGATCCTGGTCTTTTTATTGACGCAGAAGTTTCCGTCAGTATACACCAGCCTGATGTCATCTCCTATTGTAGTCTTCTGAGGAGACGAGAGGAAGCTGCCCAGGCTGATGGCCCCATTGTTCTTATCTGAAGCAGAGAGACAGTCAATAAACGGCACTGTTCATTGTGATCACATGATCACTGTAGGAAAACAGGAATATGGCATCCACCGCAAACGGGTGGCTTGTTGATGTGTTTTTAATCGCAGACAAATGAAATAACTATTCCTGACAATTTCATGATTTTGGCAACGTTTCAAACAACTGCTCGACTTCCTGACACCACCATCACTGAATATCATTTTCTCAAATCTCATTCCATTAGGACTCGTACCCACGGCACAGAATGAGGCATTCACCGGGCAGCCAGCGGCGCCTCCGGTCGGGGCGACTTTGTGACAGACGTTCAGGTAGAAACGGGAGTCCGACTTTGGAGATCTGGCATCCACCGCCTCCCAGTTCCCACTGACATCTGACCCTGAAGCAACGTCCAGAGACACAGAGGCAGGTGGGGGGTTATTTTACAACAACAGACGGAACAATGCTGATAGATGGACACTGGCCAACACCGACAATCAGGATTATTTAGGAACCAATATGATGGCAGAGCAAAACTAAACTGCCAGAAGAGCAAAACCACGTAACAGACCATCACATGTAGGTCCTGCTAATCACTTCTGAGGCCCGCTGCTAGCTTTTATTTGTTATATTTTGTCAAACTGGCCTGAGTGATATTACAGAGGAGCACAGTGAGGATTTGATTTCCCGTTCCGTTAATCCCGTCCAAATGGGGCTTTACACAGACATCAGTGAATCAGTTAAGAACAAGGACTTTCTAAACAACCACCCATTGTTAACCAATTCAACAGAAAAGGCATAATCACGTGTCCACTTAATTTTAATATGGGGCAAATAAAAAGGATTATTCTGAAAATCGTGAACGTACAAATCTAAATAAAGGTTTGATTAAAGGCGGTTTGATTCCCCCAGGTGGAGCTGTTAAACTCACCGGGGTATCTTGTGAGGGGTGAAAGGTCGTAGTGTTTGTTGCCGTCTCTGACTCGACACAGCAGATCCTCCTTCTCCTTGACGCAGGCGAAGGCCGTCTCCCAGTCAAAGTAATAGGTGCAGTCTGTCTCCCCCGTGAACACTGGAGTCCCTCGCCCCCCGTTGGCTGCAGGAAACGAGACAAATGGTGAATAAAGTGTGAAATGAGTCATCGTTAAGACAGGACTTTATACAAGGTGTCAGTCAGCCCATGGGCAATATATTTTACAAATGTGCACAGGAAGAATGCTAGCACAGTCTCTTTATATTTATTTTGACCTTTAAAGGTAGTGTTTCTTTATCTCAATTAGTTTAATTTTGGAAATGTAAAAACACAGACATGAACTGAATCATGTCATTGTGATGAATCTATATTTCACTGAGATGTTGCGCATCATGTTCAATACAATAATAAAACGTGCATGTCCAAAATGTACAGTAGGAAGATCTCACGGTAGCAGCCAGTGTTATTCTTGAAACTACCACCAGGTGGTGCTACAATATACAAACTGTTAAAGTTCAAAATAAAAGAGGCCCAAATGATTGAATAAAGCAGAAACTTCTGTCTCACATGCAGTCTTGTTGCATTCAAAGTTGATGATGGTCATTCTCTGGAAGCCGGTGGAGCATCTGCTGCCGTCTGGGTAGATCAGAGTCAGATCTCCGTCTGAATAACTACGGATGAAAAAAAACAGTGTTGGAAGGAGTTAGGAAAAAGTCATTTCATCAAAGCGCCACTGTGTGTTTAACATATTCTCCCTGGACTGTTCATGGGTCATTCCTGAGACCGACTTCTGTCGTGTGACTCTACTGTTGTGGAGTTTAAATAGTGGAAAAACTAAACCTTGTGGAACCTAAAAAGATGTTTCAGTCACACGAAGGATGATTCTGCATTTTTTTGCTTGTGGTCATTACATGGGTCAACACACAGGCAACAACATTCTTGCATAATAATGAGCAAACAAAGTTTTGGATGCCACACAAATGAGGGGGTTGGCTGCCAGTGTGTTGATCTAAACTGGGCAGCCATGCATGTCAATATGGTGCCTGTTGTGTTTTATATCACAGCAGGTTCAGCCACAACATGTCAAATACCACTCCGATATTATTAAAACAACTTCCCTATGTTGTTCTTACAGCAGCCATGAGGGGAACCAGACCGTGGAACAGCAAGACATCTGACCAAAACCACATGCTTTACTGCTTATGCAATGAATTACTGTGCCACTGTTCACTCAAAAGTTCCAGTCTCGCTTAAATGTGGCTTCCAAGTCATGTTTGATGCATCCTGTCCCCACTGTTGTGAAGGATTTTTTCCCCGTACCGCAGCGTCTGGTTCTGGCTTCGTCCGGCCACCTTCTTCACGTCTCCCGACTTCTTCACCTGGCACGACGAGATAAAGGGTTCGCCGCCACACTCCTGCGTGGGGATCGGTCCGCACACGTTCAGGTAGTAGAAGTAGCTTTCATCCCCGTCGCCGGGCCCAGAGTGCGCATAGTACGGACGGTCTGAAGCTACACACAAACACAGAGAGGCATTGGAAGGTTTAGGCTGACATATTCATCCAATGACTCATCATCATCATCATCATCATCTGACTGAAGTCTCAATGGACCATGGGACAGTAACAGTCATACTTAATCTAATCAATATTACAGTGGACGTCTTTCAGAGCATCATCATAATAATAATAATATTATGGAACAACATTATAGATGCAACCTTTCTAGCAAACATTTGTCAATTTTCATGTAAAGCGAACAAAATGTGGAAGTCTTCCTTTGAAGATGACGAATACGAGCAACAATCACTGAGAGCAACCAGCTACAATTTGAAGTTGGACTTTAAACACTCGTATGTTCAGAGAGACACGATGCTTCCAGGCAGACAGTAAACTGTGGCGCACATCATAGGAGGCTCATAGAGTTGGTGCACGGACTACGACGATAAGAGGAAACTTCCTTTTCTGTTACTCACAACAAGCTGACTGAAAACAGGAGGGTCAGTGTAGTTCACTCATAAAGCGACTTCCTCTAACTGGAATAAAACAAAACGGCACTACGAGCTAATGATTCTCGCAGGTTAAATATGTAATCGTGGATAATCCAAGAGAGAAGGAATGTTTGAGACTTATTCTAATTTTACAGTTTTAATAACCATCTTCTGGTTTCCTGCCCCAGGACACCTTCTGTGTTCCCTCGTGTGGTTCCACTTTGTAAGAACTAGTTTGAGGAACGGAAGACGTGTTCGCAAAGTTACATCATTCTGGCTGCTACTCACTTCCTATTTTATTATTGTATGAAAACGTAGGATGTTTGATGATGATGATGATGTTTGTGCAGCACTGTAAGCCAGCAGGATGCTGCCGCCTTGTTAAATATCAAACAAAAAGGCCATTTTATCCTCCACGTTTGCAGCCTTGCAAGTGATTACTTCATAAACATAAGAGAATATATAATTGTTAACAGGTGAAGTTGTCTCAAGTGAAGCGGCGGTTTGACTACTTACAGCCCAGGGTGAGAGGTGTTAGGTCTATGGACAAGTCGTGCTGTTTGCTGCTCAGTTTGCAGGTATGGCTCTCCAGATAGTCTCGGTGACACGCGTACTCCGTCACCCACTCCACCTCGTAGCGACAGTTCACCTTCGCCGTCATCTGAGGAACGCTTCCCTGTGAAGCCAAGAGACACTTTGAGTGAAGCATTTCTGCAAGTACAGTGTAAACAAATCGTCGAAACCTGGTTCAAATCAACAGATTCATGATTTGTGTACAAGCTTTACAGATGTAACCTACCAAATGTCTGCTTGACGGACAGATGAAAGTGATGGTGACGGCAGGGTTGTGTCCGTTGCACATGTCTGGAGGAGGCGAGCTGGCACTGAATTCATACTGTAACCTCAGTCTTGAGGAAAGATAGGACAAGAAAAAGTACATTTCTGATTAAAAAGATCCTTCGGTTCATCCTTCTGATACTCTCCTGACATCTAGAATATAATGTAGTAGCTCAACACGGACTAAACACAAAACACAGCTCTGCAGAACATCCTGGACTCAATCTCAACTCGAAGCAACATGACAGAAGATTTTGATCCCTGATCCGACTCAAACGGACGGGCTGACAGACGAGAGCGTTCGTCAGGACGATACCTGTCGTTGGACACCAGCTCCAGCGGTCTGGTTGGAGAGCCCATGTTGTAGGAGCCGTTACTGGTGATGAGACAGGCAGCAGAGCCCTCTGGGCAGGATTTGTCTGGATGTTCTGAGAGACGACGGGAAAGAAAAGGAGGTGTGTGTAAAACCGGAAGACAACCTGGTGGTCTGTGATCAAACATATAAAGCTGCTAGCAGTAATGCTCAAGCAATGTAACAACAGTCAGAATCTATCATTTCCAACAACCTTTGAGTGGAATAATATGGTTTTTAGTTGAAATCAACAATTTCCCAGATCTGAACTGGAATCAGATCGAAACTTTACGCAGTCAGTGTTAATGAATACAGAACTCCCCCCTCCTCGTCAGGCACTCACTGAGAGTCCGGCAGATGTTAATGTAGAAGTCGATGTTGTCGTCGCCGTCGTCCACCAGGTAACCGTCGCTCACTTTGATCAGAGGGTTGAGGTCGTGCTTCTTACCGTCCGAGTCAAACACATAGCAGGGCACCTGGACACAAGAGGGGGGGGGGCTTAAACTGCAGCACGGACACGTTTTCTTTATCACTTTAAGATGCACTCATGTTATGTTAGTTATAAAAGGCTATTTAAAGAAAAAAGCCCTCGTTTGTGTGGGTGTTAAATGTTCTGCGTGCCGGGACATTGTGGTTCTGTGCAGCTGTGTGCAGCTGTGTGCAGCTGTGTGCAGCTGTGACAGTATACTCTGATTAATTCTGATTAATGTGCCTTCATGTAATAGAAAGCCCCTCTAAACAGTGATGCATCTGTGAATATAATACACTGTAAAAGTACAAAATGTGACTAATACTTTTAGAGGGTTATAATTAGAAGAGAGATGAATCTGTGATTTAAGAAGCAGCAGACTCCGGTTATTAGACTTTAATTTACGTGTAGTTGTTTGGTTAATTTGACAAACAACTATTTGACAGAAGCAAAAAACCGTGAGAAAAATGTTCATAGATGTGTCTTATGTATTTTTGTTTGATTTTCATCTGAGCAACACGTGTGTCTGCTGTTACTGTTACTTATAGACCAAGTTTAATTCATTTCACACATTCTTCCAGTTATTCCATGTTGGTCTCACATTAACACCTTCATTGTGACAGCATGCTGTAAACTCTGTGCGTCCTCACGAGAGTGGGAAGAGATTTCCTCTCTGGCTCTTTGTGTTTGTTCGTCGCACCTCAAGAGACGCTGTTTCGTTCCGTCTTAAACCTAAAAACCTTCTCGTCAGTGAGTCAGCCCGTCACATGTTCCACCACATACCTCTTTCTGTGGCTTGGATTTGTCGTTCTTGCAGGCGGCGTAGGTCCTCCACTCAAAGTAGTGCACGCACTGCGACACGGCCACAAACTCCGGGGTCCCCTGCAGCGCACAGACACAGGAACATGAGTAAGACTAGTTTCGTGTTGAGAAACTGCTGTGGAATAAGAAGACGAGGCCAAAGAAACAGCGTAACATGACAGTAAGGGAGGGTTTAGTTCCATGTGGGCTGTTGGTTATAATACAGAATATACATTACTTGTTTTCTTTATATTAAAAACGGTTTGCCCTCCCTCCCACATTTATAGCCGAGTGCTCAAAGGTCAACCGCAGTCTGCTGCTGGAGCGGATGAAGGTTTGGTGTTTGACTCAGCTCTTAGCACAACAAAGAGTTATACACATTAAAGAATCTGAATCTGGATTATTGCCAAGTAGGTTTACACATTCAAGCATTAGCTTTGGTATATTGCTGCATAACAACAAACATAGTAAGTAGAAAATATAGAAAGAAAGATAAAACACATTATGGAGCTACGGTTTTAAGTGTCCACTTTGTTCTTGTGCACCACACAGGTGACGTGATACTCATTTCCTCCAGTGGTTTCACACCACTCCTCTGATCATCAGGTGGTTATAATGCACGCAGTTAGAGGCTTATTGCATCATCTGAGGAGACCCTGCTAAAATAAAGTCAAACTTCTACAGCACGTCAGCATACTTCAAATATGACCCTTTAGCTCTGAAGGTCTGGCAGCAAAGGTCACACTGAGACCAAGAAGTCAAATATTCTACACATCAAATGATCGTAATACAAGCTTTGAGTTGTTCAAGTGACAAATATGTGATTGGTAACTATTCTCAAGCAACATCACTTCTACATAAAGAATTTATAGTAAAGAAATGAATCTGTCTGTAAGTGTTGTCAGCTCTTGAACAGAGGCACAGCTCTGCTGAGGTTATTACAGATCATCTCTCATCACTTCTTCAAGAAAAGCCACTTTCATTTCTTCACTTCACACTTTGGAAACAGTAATTTAATAATATTTATCCTGCAGCCGAGTTGCGGGGGTCGCACCATCCTGGAAAAGCACAAATCACCCGTTTCAAAACACTTGGGTGTGTGTTTCCATCTCACCATGGTTTTCCCACACTGGAAGCTGATGCTGCTCTGGATGTTGTTGTCGCTCCCGGGGCACTTTTGGGTGTTGTTGAAGTCCAGCACCGTACCTGAGAGCTTCTGCTGGGACAGCTCACCTGCACGACACAGAGCCGGTTGCTTCATTAGAGATGTAACTCATTACACTGAATACAATGAAGAGTCTTTACAGTTCTAACAACACAAGAGTGGAAAGACAGAGCTGACTAGGCTGGATCTAATGATTGTGTTTGTTATCGATTTCTCAATAAACCGATTGATGGTTTTGTCTATGAAACAGTGAGAAATGGTAATCACAACATGTGATGACCTCATCAAATGTGTTGGTTTTTCTGACTAACTCCAAATCCCAAAAGATTTCAATGTGTTATAATGTAAGACCAAGAAAAAGATTTAACGTTGATTTTGATTTGTCAATTATCAAAATAGTTTAGTTTTCTCGTCACCTTTCCACCTTCTTTAAACGTCTTTCCACCCTTTTCTTTGTGTTATAAGCTTTACCACTCATGAGTAATCATACACACATTATGTAAAGCGACAAAGACTTACTGTACCTAACTTTCAATGTCTGATTTTAAGTGACGTAGAAGTCACGGTGCCTGGCAACAGCGGTTATCGACATAATGAGACTAATCTAATAAACTGTAAGTATCATAAAAGGGTATTCATGAAAGACACACACACACACACACACACACACACACACACACAGCAGCAGACAGTCTGGCAGACTCGACTGACCCACTGGCCTGTGAACTCACACAAGATTAACCTCTGTAGCAAAACATCCAGAGCCCTTTGCTTCCTCATGTGAAGAGAAACAGACAGCAGTGGGAAACGTTCTGCATGGCAGGAACATTCAAGACGGGGACGGCGAAATAAAACCCGCCGCAACAGCAGAGGAGCAGCTGGTGTCTAGAAATGTGTTACCAAATGGAAAGCTGTGTGACAAGCTAAAACTTCATCAATCAAATCTAAAAGAAGTGTCAAGGAATAATCAATAGTTTCCTTCTTCACGGAGGTCCATCAATCAGAAAACAAGACATTTCAGTCTGAATCAGGAAGAGTTCTTGTGACGTGTGTCTCTGCTCCCACTGACGGGACTTTTGATCACAAAGGAGCCATGAAGGAATGTGACTAACAGCGTGACCCACTAACACCACAAACATCATTATTACACTGCTGCTCCGCTGTAACGTCACACTGTGACACTGTGACATGCTGGTTTCACTGAAGGCTCTCTGGATGTTCGGATTACTACTTTGAGAAATCGTTTAAAGATTTCAGTAACTTTTAGAGCAAAAGTACCAAACATTTCTGGCTCAAACATCAGGATTCTCTGCTTTTCTTTGTCAAAGCCAAATGTGATCCGTGTTACAAACTTTACTTCAGCTTAACAAACAAGTGTTATCATCAAAATGTCATTTAGAAGTACTCACAATGGACAATTTCAGAGGTTTAATAGAATAATCATTATATTATTGTATTCCTTCTGGAGCTGAAATGACCAGAAACCATTTCCAGGTTTCAGGTTTTAAACTGATGATTTGAGGCTTTCTGTGGCGTCATGTGATGGATAATTGATTATCTTTGGGAATCGAACTTCTGGACTCTAAACAATATCTAAACGATATCTTAAGACATCACCTTGAACATTGACTGTATTTAATAGAAAAACACAAAATAATTGTTACTTATTTTTAATGTTTTAATTGTAAATGTGGGAATAAAAGTAATGTGAAGCGGACTACAGCTGCTGATCAACTAACTTTAAACAGGCACTTTTCTTTTCTACAGTGAGGCGAGCGATTGTTACCTCAAAGAGTTTGATTTGAGGAAGCACAAGAGACTGGAGAACGGACCGTGTGTGGTTTCTGGGCAGATCCAACGATAAGGCATGAATGAAGCAGTACAGACAGACAGAGCGAGAGACTTGTGTCTGTGAGCATTAATGCTTGATGAAGTGTTCCTGGGTCATCTGATAAGTCAGGATGTTGGATGACACTTCTCCCTGTTTGCTATCTCTTCCACTTTCCATAAGTGATCATCCTCTTGAGAAAGAGCTCGACAGTAACGAGGACATCCTCATTAACAACACGAGTCAGCGGCCTTCAGTGAGCAGCGCTGACCTTTGTCACGCTCACAAATCAAAGTCAGATGACAAACTCTCTGACTGCGAGATACCAAACACCAATTTGCCAGAAGGGAAATGTCACGACCTTAGAATGCAGGACTCGTTGTTGTTGTTGTTGTTGCTGAAGACAGCGACGCAACTGAAATTGAGAAGCATCCCCGAAAGATGTCACCTGTGTGACCTGAAATGATCTTTAGGTAACATTTAATAGAAAATGGATGGTTTTATCTCCCCAAATATTACTTTTCAGCATCATGCGCAATATTTTATTTTGAAGGTTTGACAATGTGATTTTTTTATTTGTTTTATTACAAGCTGCTGGTCATAGCCAGTGCACAGCAGCCCAAACAGAACCTGCATCTGCATCATTTAAATACATCTCCCTGTTGTAGCTACATCGCGCTAGTTCAGCTGTTGGCTAGCTTAGCTGTTGGCTAGCTTATTTTAATGAATATTATATATTTATTATTGATGATTTTTCATTGCAATTTTGAAACATTTTGGAGGGTAGCTAAACGTGTAGCGCCTCCCTGACTTCCAGCTTCCAGGGATGGGTACTTGTCTAGGACAGAGATGTGGATCTTGCTGACACACAGCAGCAGCAGCAGCAGCAGCAGATCCAGCCTGATCAGCACAGAGATCAGATCTGCTAATGTACCGACAAAGCTCTGAAAGACTGATCCGTACAGCATCACTTCACCTAGCATTTAAGAAAACCCCTCAGGGGCATGTCAGCAACCACAGACCTGCTGCCAACATTACGCCACATCATTCAAAGCTAATTTCACGCTTGACACTGAAACAGAACAGATGCAGTGTCTGTGGACAAACTGTGACCAAAACAAAGGCCCCACAGACACATCAGCACCAAGGATGTCGAACACGTCCTGCAGCGCCGTGAAGGAGCCGTGACATGTTCTGCTGTGTGGTTGTCATCGGACACGAGACGAAACAAACAGCACCAACAGTAAATCAGCTCACACGCATGTGGTATGATGGGCTGGCTGCCATATCAGACTGTGGAAGGGAAACTCCAACATGTTGGATTGTGGCCTCTAAACACACTTCTCCTCAATCATTTCTCCTGTACAGCAACTCCGCCGAGCACAGCTGCTACTTCTTTATTTCCCTCCATTACGCAGAGTTTGTCTCCCGGTGGGGACAAAGGTGACACGGTGATAACTCTTGCAAGAAAAGAAAAGAAATGCTGCAATGATGTTCAAAGTACAGCAAAGATGGCAGTCGTTGTGAAAATATGAAGCTTAAAAACACTTGGTGAGCGTGCCAGACACCAGCGGACAAAGAGTGAAACTTCTGCAACGCTCCTTAGGAAGAACGTGTTTCCTGGCTTTCATTAGCCAACACCAAAACAGTTAGCACTGTCAGCTATGAGCTAGCTTCTCATTAAGACTCCCCCATAAAGACTAAGGAAAGTTCCAGTAACCACACAAACTACAGTACTTCTTAGTATGCCAGAAAAAGATTTTGTAAGTCCCAACACCTAGCATGTCAAATGCAGTACGCCAAAAACACCAGGATGTCTGACGGCATCCGGCTGCAGCAGAAGATACGTCACGGTGATTGAGTCGCAGAGAGAGCACAGACAGACGACAGAAGTCGACACACTGCGACAGATGAATGAGCGGGAGGGTCAAAGTTCAAGGGTCAATGTTATGATGAGGTAATATCTCGTACTGCACGCAGCTGCAGTAAAAAGAACAACTCTCACTCCTGAACTGGCAGGACAGGACTCTGGATGTGTTACGCAGTCGAGTCCCAGTGTACACGGCGGCCTGTACTCACCCACAGACTGGCTGGTGCCGGTGGTGAGGTCCCGAGCGCAGACAGCGATGCCGGGGCCACAGCTGGTTACGGGTGAGGATTCACAGAGCTTTAGTGTGTAGCTTACTTTGTTGTCCTGGTCTATAGCCTCCCATTTATACCTGCAACACAAGGGAATAAAAGAAGTGACGTAAAGGTGAAGCCTTTAGGAAATAATGCACACATCAGCACTGCAGCATCGAATCAATTTCAGTCTGGAGACCTTTTTCTTTTTGACTTTCAGAGCTCTCTTCAATGGTGACCTACAACTTACTATCATTTTCACTACCAATTAATCTGCAAATCTTCACATTTGTGGAGCTGTAGCCAGCAAATAATTTGCTATCTTTGCTTGAAATTACTTTAAATGCCATTGAAGTTGGTGTCAATTACAACACTTTAATGATTGAGGTATTGTTTCTGTGCTATATAAATATATATAATAGCATCAGAGTTTTCTTTGTCTCAGGTAGAATTAAACTGAATATATTATGTTTATAGTGTATGGTAACAATTGTTAGTTGCATTTTAATCTTAAATGTTAGTTGTTTATTTACTTATCGCCTTGTCACCTGAATGACTTCCTACTTGCATGGACTCTGAACGTACACTCATGTTTTCCTGCTACTCCTCTGTCTCTGTATTAAAGTGTTGACTTTATGTTGTACCATCCTGCATTTAAAACAGCAAAATCAAGATCAAGTAAGAGTTACATTTAGGCAACTAACTCTGAAAAGCTTCAACTAGCTAGAATCACACCAGCATTGAATTAACTTGACAAAATGTGAAGTGTCTTGTGAACTATTGTCAACAACCTAGTGAAGCAAATGCTGCCAAAACAAGGAAGTGCACCTCGGGCCGCCCGTCCCTTCCAGGTCGAGCTGCCTGCTTAACATTTGGGCTTAATGCTGTGTCAATATTTGGACAGCAGCTGCCTCGACATGGCTCCAGTAACAAGGAGGACACCACTGTATTCAGACAACGTGTCGTTCACTTTACCTGCGACACACATTAAACACACGGCTTTTCTTCGTGGAGATAATTTAAATAAAGCCGTTGTGCGGTCCACAGACATGTTATGTGACGATGCTAACATTTAGCTGTTAGCCGTTGCATGACAGTTTTAATGTAGCGTTAGCGGTTAGCTAGGCTACATGTTAGCATCATAAAGAAAGCTAAACTCCTCTGACTCCAGATGATTTAACCGAAGCTCGTTTGATTAAACAGTAAGTTAGCTAGCTGATTAAAACTCATCAGGCAGCAAACATGACAGCTAGCACCGCCGGGGTGTTATCGTTAGCTAGGTAGCACCGTTAAAAGCGGTTACGTTGAGCTTTAATCTTAAAAGTTGATATTTTAACTAACAAGAAACGGATTGTTTGTGAGCTAAATTTAACGAGAGCTTCTAATGTCACGGGTCGTGTGATACAGGGCGAGCACGCCTGGCAGTAAGGAAATAAATCATCATCTGGCATATTTCAGAATTTAATTTAGCTTGACGAAATCTGTATAAAAGATGATGAAAGGGTGTAACCTATTAACGTTGTTTGTTCTGTTCCTAGCTGCAGTGTGTTTCAGCCGGAGGTGTGTTTGTTACCTGCAGAGGTCCTGGTACCACGGGCTGCTGTCCTCCACCGCTCCGGACCGGGCCGACAAACATCCCAGACACGCCACTAACCAAAGAACCAGCTTCAGAGGCGAACAACGATTCGATTTATACCGAAATAACATGTTTACTGTGCTGGATACTGTCTGTGGAGCCCAACTAAGACGACATGATACAGCAGAGTCTGTGCGCTCCGGACCAAATCAGTAGGAAGTGACTGCACCACATGACGGGACATCACATGACTCTCATGCTGGTGACTAATGCTGCGTTCACGGTCTGTGGGACAAATGTATTATCTTAAAAGTTTGGGAATTTATGCTTAACGTTATTTTTATTATTTAAAGTAGGATGCAACGCACTGTTTTTAAACTAACAAATAATTAATTACCAATTAAATTATGAACCAGGGATCCATTAAACACATAATTACTGTACACCTACCTATTATATTTAAATTTATTGTATATTTTATTCTATACATTAGCAATAGAAACAACATAAAATGTATTTTTATATATTTTTAAAGAGATTAAAAGAAGGCAATGTTAGCTCAGTGTTACAGCTTTAGTCAGTTATGGTTTAAATAAGAGTTTGAAATAAATGGGTTTTTACAGTCGGAGAGAAAGCTGCACCTGTGCCTGAAAAGTTCTGTGCAAATGTGCCCATTACATTTAATCTCGACTCTAAATTAAATTGGGCCTTCAGTTGTTCAGGTGTCATATTGCGCCATCTACCGGCCATATTGGACCCCCACAAAAAGCCTCACTCATCACGTGCTGAGAGAAATGAAGACTGTGTTAATGGTAGAAGTATTTTCTTTTCTTTAAAAGCTTTTCTTTGCTTTATTTATTCAGGAATGTGGATGGTATGTTTCATTTATTTCTAAAATTCATACTGAAAAGCTCCTCAAGTGCCTTTTTAAAGTCATTTTTTCTGCATTATTGACTTTATTTAATAGCGGACAGTACATGCAACAAAGGTCTCCTTCTTAACTCATGGATAGTAAAGTTACATTGTCAGCATCTTTGTGTAGTGGCCCACATATGTTCAAGATGAAAGGTTTGAATAAAGAGACAAAACAAAAGGCTGAAACACTAAAAGGACAAAATGATTAACTTAATCTAGATAGATACACGTGGTCTTTAAAACTAAAAACACACATTTAAAGAAATGATGTCCCTCTGAAATAAAATGTATTAATTATGAAACAAGAACATTATTTCTTACATTGCATTTGGACATTTGATTTCCTTTCTGTGCAGTTGAGTGTCAGAGTGTCAGGATTACATGTAATTCTTTAAACTCCCAGGTCATACGAGGTGCTGTGACACCAGCCAGGGAAGAACTGTCGAACGTGGCTCAACGTTATTGGCACTTGTGTTGGTAAACCTTTCACCCCCAACCCCAGTAATTATTCCAGCCGTTTTACTGTTTGTTTCTGTGGGAAGAGCTGCTTGTTGTACTTTCTTTTCATTAGTTTATTCTGGTTTTAATCACCTTTGTGTGAAATTAAGACTTTTGTCCAAAAATGAAAGTCCTAATGATCCACGTTTGTGTTCTGTATATCTGCTGTACCTGCAGTGTACGATGCTGCATGTGTTCAGAGGTCCAGAGCTGCTGAGGGAGGATGGGGGGAACATGATGGAGGAGAACGGCAGGAAAGACTTGTCGTCTGCACGTGGTTTTAACAGAGGCCCAACTGTGCTATCATTATTTCATCATCACAGAGTTAATCAGACAACTCATTAATATCAATGGCAATTGTTGGCACATGATCAAAGCAGGAGATGAACAATACACTCATCTGCCTCAAGGGACAAAGAGGCATATTCCAGCGTTAAAGGTCAAAGGTCTACCTTTAAATAATTAGTAAATAAATATTAAATGACTTCTACATGAGGGCAGAAGAAAGTTAGGTCTACAATGTCTAATCTAATATCCACTATCAGTAATCACTGGTCTACTGATCCCTGTTTAAAACATAATGGAAAGGTTTCTCCACCCAGCACTGCATCCCCAAACACACACACAGACACACACACACGATGTCAGGTGGTTACGTTGTCCTTTTCCTTGATGCGGACTCGGCCTGATGCGTACTTGGTTTCCTGTCGTCCGCTGGGGTAGATGGTCTTCACTGTCCCATCAGGATCCTCCCTCCTCTTGTACTGGGACGTGTGGATCTCTCTCTGACCGCTGGGGAAATCCACCCTCTTCTCACCCGACCTGCAACAGATGAGGATCCAGAGAGCACGGTGAACAAATGCCTTCTTTAAGGCTCTGATCGGGCCCAGCACAACGTTTCTGAGGGTGCAGGAAGATGTTAATTTTAAGGTTGAACACTTTAAGGCTTCATGAGAAAAGACAGGGAGTCCACAGCTACACAACCTTCTTCAGCTTCGGTGATAAAAGTTTAGTTTGTTTAGCTGCTTGAGAAGTTTCCTTCTATCCATCTAGACATATTCTCTCTAATTCCTCTCTAAAAGAAAAGCTGTCATATCTTACAGAATACGTTACTGTCAGACAGAATAAGAGGCCTTTTCCAACCCGTAACTGTATGTGAAGGGCTTCATATTAAACTCTGATCTTACTGGTTACCTCGTGGTGGACTATATATTTTTAGCTGCTAACTCCACGACAGCTAGTCTTCCTAGGTTCCACCTGCTCTCTGACCCCGGAGACACCCTGAAGCTAAGCCTGAAGCACGGTAGTGACTCCGGTCTTACGGGGAAAGGTGAACGATGGTGCCATCAGGGAAGATTGTCCTCTCTCTGCCGTCAGGCTCCAAATACTTGATGGTCTGGTCTGGAAATAAGATCTCTCTCTTGCCCCCAGGGTATCGCTTCTCTGTTACAGAAGCAGACATATTACATATTAACAAAGACTATGAGAGTGAACCACAACGGCTCTGTAAAGCTGCAGATTCAGGTGATAAATCTCTGTAGGTTCATCCCTACGAGCAACCACATTATTATAAAATCAATTATAGTTTCTGTAAATATGGGAAATGTGGATAATCTAAAAGTCCAACACTGCCCTGACTCACGTGCATCTCTTACCAATCTGCCTGTTGGGGAAGTGAAGGATCTCCAGACCACTTGGGTAGGTGGTGTGTGTTGTCTGTGAACCAGCATAGAAATACACCTGCAAATGCAAAACAAAGACATGTTTCGACACGTTTGATCAGGTCAATGCAGCACAAACAATGACAACAAAATAAAGGACCTCTCAGATTATCACTGCATCCTAAGCCCTAATGTTAAGCTTTCAAACATACATACAGCTAACAAAGGTAGCCACAGAGCTCACCACTTTCCCATCTTCCAAAATGTGTTTGATGTCTCCATTGAAGAACGTGACTGTTTTTGTCTTCTGGTCTGCAGAAATGACTTTCCTTGTCCCGTTGGTGAAAGTCTCCAGGCTGCACCCGTCAGAGAGAAGTTGTTCCACCTCAGCAGGAAAAGAAATCTGAATATGGGGATGTGTGTCACACAGTTGTTGGTGATTTAGACTCCCTTCTACAGGCTACTGGAGCAGCAGGTTGTGAATTATGTGGAGGAAAATGTGGGAAATTAAGTTTATGATTATTCTGTGAGTGTTGTCATTAATATATTCTGACACATCTGCTTGGAAAGTGCACCACAGTTAAATACAACAATACACTTTGGTATGAAATATCTCAAATCTTTTATGTTTTTACATTTTAATACTGTTTTCTTTACTTATTGTTTTGACACTTGGTTCTAGTAACGCAGGGACAGACGTGGCACAGCGACCGTATCGACTTGCATGTAATGAGGTCAGTCAGTGCTTTGACTCCATCTTTTGTCCGTCCTCATACATTGTTGCCGGGATGCTTAAAGACTTAACAGTCTATTATACACTTGAATAATTTGATACCAACTAGATTTACAGAGCAGACACAAAGGTGAGCTGTGGAGGTTCTGTACAACAGAAGAAAGGCTCATGAAACACACTAATAACTGTGTATAATACAATATGATCAGGAACTTACTTTAGAGTCCAGTTGGAATTAAGAGTTACACAAAATAATGAATGCTTCTTGGTGCTGATTATCAGAGGAAGTAAACTGAGGGCCAGCCGAGGGCAGCAAAGCTTCATTCATAATGAAGCTGCAGCAAAAAGTGAAACCATCTCTTCCTCAGCCTCTGTAAGAACATGAGAACCACACGGTGGCAGCAGGCTGAGCAAGCTAGACGTCCGTCTCACCCGGCATGTTTTACAGCTCCTCCTGCAGGTTCCAGAGGCTTCCCCAAACTAGATGAGATATATAACCCCTGCTGTGTGTTCTGGGCCTACCCCGGGTCTCCTACCTGTTGCATGTGCCAGGCACTCAGGGAGAAACAAGCGACACGTTTGATAAAAAAGCCTTTCTTTAGAGACACAGTCAGGCCTCCTGTTGTTCTCAGCAGGTAAGCTACCGTACATACAGTGAGAGTTGGACATCGTTAGAGTGACTGTGGCTGTATCACATGACTTCCCTCCAAACACCAACCGGCCTGCACGGTGTTACCTGCCTGCTTTCATGAAACTAGACTGAACAATTCAGGGTGAACTATACAGAAAACATGCTTGACAAACTATTACGCATAAGCATAAACTAGGGGAGATTCCAAATCGATAGGATTCCTATGATTATTTTACCTGGGTCACAGTGTGTGTTTGTGCCCCCGGACAGCACTGTTTGTTCCTCAGCTCACACTTTTCTCTGATCAGCTCGTCCAGCTGGCATCGAACTACGGACCAGTCACTCTCCCTCTGTTTAAACTGCTGCTGCAGGGCCTCCATCTCCCGCCTGAGGGCCTGCACGCACACACACACACACACACACACACACAGTCAGAACACAAACGTACAGTGTGACCCTTTTTAAAAGCACGTACTGTAGCGTCGTGTGTGACTCATGTGGACTGAGAGAGTACGTTTGTAAGTGTGTGCACAGATTTACGCTTCCAGCTAATTTAAATCAAAACAAAACTATGGTGCATGTGTCATCCCCGAACATCCCGGGACTGACTAACTGAAGTTTCCTGACCTACCTTTTCACCTTTTAGCACGTCATAGTGCAACACTCGTCTTCTGCACCACAACATTTGGGGCAAAACGTTAAAAATCATTGATTTCTAACTTTTTCAGCTGGAACACGTTGAAGAATAAGATACACACATTTATAAATCTGCTCTTTATTCCCCTCACATGAATCTAATCTAATCACATTATAGTGTAATGACAAACAGACACACAATCCCTTCTGATTATACAGGTGCAGCAAATAATTCACAGTTTCCACTAACGCTGTTTTTAAAAGAGACATCCTCAAAATGTTTCAGTGACAATATCATTTTCTGCTACTAACACGTTTAATGTTGTTAAAACGCATGTGTGTGTTCATTCTCTTTGGCTGTCAAATAAAAGCTGCTATAAACACGCCTCCTGACCTTCATTAACTTTTAAATAATCGTTTCCAGTATTACAGGCAGATGAATGACAGGCAGCAACTCGTCCAGGTCCGCGCCGAAGGAGAAAACACTAAGTTATTCAAAGGAAAATATGTGCTGCACACATTCACCCGAGGTAATATTGGAAATGTTATTACAGAGAATCTTTTTAGTTATGTGTCTGATAATAACACGTAAATTCCTATTCATGGAACCATCGACAACTACTACTGTACCGTACACAATCTATTGCGGCCCAGTGTTTCACATTTAGTTCAGACTCTTAATCCTTGTACTGAAAGGCTGAAGTGGTGCCTGAGGGTGTTGTTGAAGTACTGGTATTAAAGAGCTTGTTATGTATTAAATGCATATGCAACCCTGGCTGTACCAGTTGTGCAACACACAGTGCACGCTGTCGGAGCGGGCGGTATTCATGGCTTCATTCAAGGAACTACTGCATGGAGGTTTTGAGAAACGGGGTATAGTAAAATGCTCTGACAGACATGTCGCGCAGCAATTTCACAACAAGAGGAACTTCCCCTCCGTCATGTCTGAGGGACAATCAGATGAGGGGTTGTGTTGTGACACAGGCCGATGTAGTCGTGAGACTGTTGTTGGTTACCCCTGCAGCATAATAACAACCCAACCACCATGTGTGTGTGTGTGGCTTAGAGGATGTGGAGGCCTTGTTTAATCTTTTTATTAATGTCAACAAGTTCCCTGAAAGGACTCAGACAACACTGAGTTTAACCTGTTAACGAGTAACGAGGCCTGATACTGATACTCATGCTGTACCTCTGTGCCAACTCCATGATCGTTACAAACACATGAGCCACGTTGCTGCAGTAGGTTACATTTTGCTCCTATCAGAGGTGGACAACACTGGATGCACCAGATCCCATTGTTTCTCCGACATCTGATCATTGGTCAAAACATCTGGTCTGCCAAAAACCGACCTGGACTTCCTTGGATTCCACTTTGTGCAGACCGCGTGGATTTCTCACGGCCTGACTCTCGTCTCTGTCGGAGAGGATGTCATCTCCTTTGCAGCCCCTCTGGAGCTCATCTCTCTGATCCACCATCTCTCTGCACAGCAACAGAGAAACTTGGGAAATAATGCTAAATATTAAAACGATCAAACAAGAGTGTTCAGTCTATCATGTTCACCATCTTAGTTTAAGCGTGATAACGTTTGCTTTTACTTGCGCTGACACACATTCTAGCAGACGCTGTATAATAATAGTCTTGGAGGTATTTTTGGTGATAAACCCAAGTATTTGACAAATACTGATGATGGCGTCAAAAAAAATTCTTGCGACATCGCAATCCACAGAGCGACGTCACTAGTGTTTACACTGTTTACACTGAAAAATCTACAGGGTCCTTTAAACACAACAGCCTCAAGAAAAGTCATCTGCCCTTATTGCTCAGTAGATATAATCTTGTAAAATGTTTGTTTTGTTGATACTGTGACACTGAACTGAGCTAACTGGAACGTGACAAAAGGTAAAGTAGTGGTAGTAGTTTGTTGTTTAGAGAGCATTTCCCTTTGTGTGCATGCACTCTGGAGGAGGTAGGATGATAAACCAGAAGGGAAGTTTAAACTGGCATTACACTAAACTGATAACATGACACCAACCTAGCTCCCGTCCACTGCAGTGCTGCTTCCATGTGGCAGATTGTTGATCAGTTAGTAATATAAATGCTCAAAGTAAAGTGTTTTCACCTGTGAAATCCCCATGATGCTTGTGTCTTGTTTGTTTCATCTGGATCATTAGGTTTCCTTTCTGGCTTCAGTGAGTGGACCTTCAGCATTTTCTGACCACCTAGACATGAAAAGGGACACAAAAGACTTTCACGGAGCAGAATTATGGAAGTTACCTGCATACTGCACACAAACTAGATGGTAAGACGTGTCGTTCGACCTTCATGCCTTCCTCCTGGCTGCATCACAGCCTCCCTGATCTCTCTCACAGGACTCAGTGTCTCTGGTCTCTCCTCAATTATTAGTGGTAATTAGTGAACCAAAGCTGTTGCAGGCAAAAGGAAAGGATCAGCTGTGTAACTAGTATCCCTGTGGTTCGGACATGCTTGGACTGCATGTGTTTTACATAGCTGTCTAACCGATGCACTGTGCATATACTATTATCAGAATCAGAATCAGAATCAGCTTTATTGGCCAGGTATGTGTACATACTAGGAATTTGACTCCGGTATTTATCTCACTCTCAATATACATACATGCAGTAGACAAACAATGTGCAAG